>APFE031425567.1:360847-402828 GCA_000404065.3 Pinus taeda
CTTCACCTCAAGTAAAGCTTAGATCACCCAACACTATGAATATACACCAGAAAACCAACAACACTTCTCTACAAGAACAAGATTCGAGCCTCTGGATCTCTGTGATGAGGGATCTATATATAGATGATTGTAGGGAGGTGAGTCATCTTCTGGGGTCTTGATTAGTGTCCTCTCTCTGATAGTTCCTGATTCCACTTGGAGAATGATGATCTCTTATTCATCCCTGGTCGAAAACAGAGAGGCAAGTGTTAGAGGGGAAGCTTCTGGAAGATTCCATGATCTTCCACCTCGCATTTTGTCCCTGCCATTTGTCCATTCCCGACCATTACACCTTACAGAGGGGCCATTTAGTATGCATCGCACCCTGTACACTGGGAAGGTGATATGCATCACACCCTCTGAACTGGGTTTTCAGTATGGTCCAGTTTTGACCATTTATGAGCAGTTTTTAGTGGAGAACTTCTGGGAGATGATGTAATCAGCTGACCTTCTTCCTTTAGGCAGTGAAGCAAAACTTTTAGGGACATAGGATCCCTCAGTTTATGAACATTTATGATTTGGGTTGAAGTGCCCAAAAATGTCTATAACAAATATGACATTGGATTAGTTGAGCAATCTCAAGCATTTCTAACCCGAGTCAAGAAGTTGAAGAAAGGAAAGTTTGGAAAGTCCAAGAAGAAAGACATGTCCAAGGTTCAATTATTTAAGTGAAAAGAGTTTGGACACTTTAAGAGGGAATATCCAAGCCTACAAAACAACAAGAGAAAGGAAAGGAGTGAAGCTCATATAGCTGAAGTAGTGGGAGAACCTGCAAAGAAGGAAAAGAAGGAAGAAGTGAAGGATCTTTACTACTAAAGAAGGTTCATTGGTTGTCAAGTTCTTTGTGAAGATTAATCTTTCTTTTAGGATGATATATTTTTCATAGCATCATAGAAAGAAGCATTTGATTGTAGCATGTCTAGAATTCACATGATTAAGTTTCTTTGTAGATATCATCTAGATAGATGTATAGATAGACCATTTTTCATATTGATCATCCAAGCATTATCTAACATTATGTTAGAGGAAGTCATCTTTCTTAGGTGGATCATCATGATCCTATAAGAACCATAATTATGAAAGGTTCTTGGAAGATGCACTATGAAAAAGGTTAGTAGACATTCCATGTAATGTGGAATCAATACTAGTAAAGGGGTTAAATAATGCAACATGTTAGTATGTAGGTTCTTTGCAAGATATATGGATAGCTAGATGATCAGATGAGAGAATAGGAATGCATGTAGGATATAAAATTTTGGATAAGATTCATATATGTATAATCTTGCGGAAATAAAGTTGGTCATAAAATATTCTTTGGTATATGGATATATCATGCTTAAAAATAAGAGGACTTGACTTACATAAGAATGTATAAAATATTAAGTCTTTCTCTAGAATATGTAAAATAATTATTAACATTCAGTATAGTCTCTGGAAGAAAAGTTGTAACTTGGTAATCAAGTTCGATTCTTGGGTGCTCTAATGCATGAAGGAAGATTCATATGGAGATGGAACATGAGGATTTTGATGGAACGAGAAGGCCATCATAATGAGGTAAGTCTGATTTTCATTATTGTGGTTATTTGGTTAACATATTATTTTTGATACTTGGTAGAATGTTGCAGGGATACATGATGATAGTTGATGCAAGTCCAATTGTATGGATGAAAATGTATGAGGATTATTGAGGGAAGCTCTATATTTTGTACCTGGAAAACATGAAGTCAAGATGTGGACATCTTGGGATTAAAAGGTAGAAATGTGAGAAGATAACCTGAAGGTCAAAGGAATATCACTTTCAATAAGAAGCTATGATCAACTTGAAGTTTGGAAAGGCTCAATGTAATGCCTTCATATCAAACAAGAAAGTGATGAGCAAGAAGATAGGTCTGGAACCTATCACAAGATTGAAGAGAGAAGGTGGCTCCATGATACCTCGAAAGAAATAAATCTTAATACAAGACACGAAAAGGAAAGAGGGAGCATGGAAACTATTTAAAATTGGTAGTTGATACTCTGATGAAAACTTTATAAAGTGTTGACTTCCCAGTTTGAAAGGAAGTCTAGAATCTCCTCTAGTTTTGAGAGGGAGCAAAGGAGTCTCCTTGAATAAGGAGCAAGGTTTTATTCTCAAGATTAAGGGAGAATAGGGATGTCCTCTTGGTTTGAGAGGGAGTGATGTTGAACATCACACATGCATTCTCTTCTTCATGTGCCATGCTTTTGACCAAGACTAACAACCATAAGTCTAAGTGAAGGTCATGAAGAGCGAATGATGAAGGATTAGATACACATCTGTGGTTTCCTTAAGGATATAACATCCAAGAAAGGAAAGGTACTAATACTCTTTGAGGATGTAATAGGAACCCAAGAGAAGAGTGGTCAAAGAGGACCAATATTTTTTGAGTACTTAGGATTGGAGATCCAATATAAGAATAGTCCTAAAAGGACATACCTTGTAGACATCCAAATCGGGTATGTACCTTGTAGAGGTAGTGCGATATCACATGTAAAGCCTCCCAACATAATGCTCCTGATCAAAGTAGAGCTTATCTAGTTAGTCCTCAGAGATAGTGTTTTTCATAATGTTGGCACTTATAGTATGAATTATCAATCTGACTCTTCTTATGAGAACTCTTCAGTTTGAGATATGATGTTGTACTGGTTGTACAATTATGAATACCTCCCCATTTATGAGGGTGTGTTGAGAAATGTAACTAGTTTTAATCTTCATAATTTTTGTACTCATTTCAATATGTATCCTATGTAACAAATAAGAAAATAAAAGAAAAAGTTATTATTATTAAAGGATGGGTTTCATGCTCATTATTGATGGTATTCTAGGTAAAAGCATGTTCTTCATGCTTCTAAGGTTTCTTAGGCCTTAGGATTTATTGTCATGAGTCAAAGGAGTCAACATCATGTTTATAAGAACCTCTGGGTAAAAAATAATTATAAAAATAATTGTTTTTGAGTCTAGAAAGTCCTGTAAACTTCAAAAGTACAAGTTGGCCCTGGAAGCATTAAGTTAGCCTAAAGGAGGGAATTCAACCCCTTAAGGAGGCAATATAAAGGAGCAGTTCAATGTCATTTAGGACTCACTCACTCAAAAATTTGATATATTAAGAAAGAGTTCAATCTATAGTTGGGAAGCTGGAAGAAGAGGGAAGTTCTAAGAGAAGAAATAAGAATGAAATATCTTGGTTTTGGGGTCTATCTCTCTCACATGTGCAATGTTCTAAGGTTTTTGGTGTTGCAAAAGGAGGCCAAAGTTGCAGGTCTGAATTACAGGAGGAGGAAGTGAAAAATATTGTATCTAGAAGGGAGGAAACTCTATTTTTACCTCTATGACCTTGAAAGAGAAGTCTTTCTCTATGTAGATCTCAAAAGGAGGCTGGATTAGGGCTCCCAAAGAAGCTGCAAGACTGTCATTGCAAAATCGTGTTGCAAGACGAGTCGTAGTATTGAAGATAAAAGGTTGAAGTTGCAGTATTGAAGCTCGTTGGTGTAGAAACAAGGAAGGAATTGGGGAAGGTATGAATTGGTACTAGGAGAAGGACTTAGTCTAGGGTTTGGGTCTTTGTATCTCATTTGAAGTAGATTTTAAGAAGAGAATTTTTGGGTTTTCCCCTTGGATGGGTTTTTCCTTGGATAAGAGCCTAATATCTGTGTCCTCTATTGTTTCTATTATTGTTATTGATATTGTTTGATGAAAATATCTAGCTAATGAACACAAAGAAGATAATAAGATTCACAAGAAATTATCAAATTTAAGGAAAATAAGATTAGTAACCACCACTATCAATTTTCCAACAAACAATCATGTAACAACAATAACAATGGTAAGTGTTATAGAAATGGTACTAGAGGGTGTTATAGAAATATGACTAGTAGGTGTTACAAAAATAACACCGGTAGGCATTACAAGAATAACATTGGTAGGCGTTGCAACAAAAAAGCAAGTGTTACAATGTTATGACTATTAGGTGTTGATTGTTAGATGTTGCAACTTCTATGAAGTGTCATAGTTTTTGTGAGGTGTTGCAACACTTGTGTAGTGTCACATATTTTGTGACGTGTCATAGCATCTATGAGGTTTTGCAACAAATATGAGGTGTCACAACAACTATGAGGTGTCAAAGTAAATAATAAAATGTTGATTTTGCAAAAAATGTGATCTAGGTTGTTGAGCTTTTTTGAGGATAGACTTATGTTGATATGATGTTGCCTCATATTAGAAATTCCAAGTACCCACTTGGTACTACCAAGTATTATAGAAACATGACTAGTAGGGGTTACAACAATAACATTGGCAAGTGTTATAACAATAACATTGGAAGGCATTACAACAATGACACTGGTTATTTTTACAAAAATGTGGCCATTAGGTGTTGCAATTTCTATAATGTGTCACAACTTATGTGAGGTGTTGTAGCAATTATGAAGTGTCACAACTTCTGTGAGGTGTCACAACATCCAATAGAGGAAATTTCAGCCTAAAAGTGGTCTCCTAAGGAAAAATAATAAAATAATAGTTAAAACAATAAAATAAGAGCTATGAATTATCGATGGAATGAAGAAAACTACTTTTTTTAATTGTATTTTTGGTTTATCTCTTTATAGGTTTACTCAAATTTCAAGTGTAGACACTTGATGGATGTATAATTACATCCCACATCCAATGTGTACCCATTATGCATAATTTTGAGAAAACCCATATTGATAAAAATTGAACATACATTAAAAAAGTGTGTTGAAACACATTTTTTTAATGTATCTTCATTTTTTATCAATGCGAGTCTTCTCAAAATTATGCATAATGGGTACTCATTGGATGTGGAATTTAATTCTACATCCAACAAGTGTCTAGACATGATATTTGAGTAAACCCATAAGGAGATAAGCCAAAAATAGAGTTAAAAAAAGTAGTTTTTCTTCTTTTCCTTCCAAAATTTTTACATGTGCCTCTTTTTAAATTTAAAGGATTTTTATTGGTTTACATATTATGACATGGAAATTACATGAAATTTTCATGGACACTTTTAGGCTGAAATTTACTCTGAGTATGAGGTGTTGCAAAAATTATGAGGTGTCAGAACAACTATGATGTCACAAAAATAATATGTTTATTTTACAAAAAGTGCAGTCTAGGTTGTTGAGATATTTTGAGGATAGACTTATGTTGATATAATGATTCCTCATATAAAAAATGTCAAGTACCCACTTCATATATTTCTATTATAGGTGTAGATAATATCGATATCTAATTCTTCAAGAATCAACATACTAAACCATTTTTCAAAGATAAATAAAAAAATATACTATTTTTCTAATATTTAACCATAATTCACATGAAATATGAAAAGCACTATGGGTCTAAATTCCAAACATATGGGTTAAAAAAACTCATGTAGGAACATAGGTAAGTGAAAAGGGATTAAAAATAGAGAAAAGAGGACGTAAACAAATGTCATTTATGCTATTCATCATCTCCCCAAAATTGAATATTTTGCATGTTCTCATGCAACCAAGTACCTCTGATCAATCAAGTTGTACACGTGATTTTCTCTTTCATGTGCATGCCCTTCCATGGTATTAACAATTTTCCATTTGGCTTCAATGGTTTTCTTGCTATAAGTTGTTATAAACCATCATTCAAAATATAAAATTAGCATCCTCAAGCAATTTTAGTGGATCTACAACAAATCTAATGGAATTTCAACGAATAACCTGCTATAGGCGAGTTGCAACAATAATGTTGTAAGAGTAGCAACAAACTTCTTTAGCCATTTTCTTTCAAATTACACATTACTTTTTTTGTGAAATTTCACAAGAATACTTGCCCTATTTAATTTATTTTCCTCACATTAAATCACGACAGTTTGATTTCCAAATTTTGAGATATAAAATAATCTTTGTTTATATCATATGATGAGTGTGATGCGTTCCCAAGAAGACAATGGATTACTTGTTGAAATTAAAATTTAATGGAGTGTGTAATTTTTTCTTTTGACCATATTTCTCAATTTAATTATAGATGCAATTCTCTTGGAACATACCATGAAAATGAAATGCACATATTATTTACTCTAACATTGTGAGGAAGAATAAATAATTGGTTCAAATATTTTCTAGCTAAATCTATTGATACATGGAAATAATTTATGGAGTTTTTTCTCATCACTCATCAAAATTATAGTTGTGATGAATTTGTTTGTAACTAGAGGATCTTTGTAGACATGAAGGTGAGTTTATTGATATATTTTTTTCTAGATTTATGTTAATTTTCCATATACTCTATTTGGATCACATACCATCTGAGAAGATTTGATGGAAGGGTTTCTCAATATTTGTTCTCTTTCTAACACATAGGATTAAGAAAATAATGATGAGCATGAAATTGAATTTTCTCATAATATGCATGTTATTGAATATATTAGTCTATCAATTAAGTTTGATTCTAGCTCTAATTCCTTTGATTCCATTTAATGATATTGGAAATCATATTAAATCACACACATTAACATTCTATGATACACAATTTTAGGGACTGAAGAGTGTCTAGAGGATACAAATTTTAAACTTGAAACAAAAAATAAATGAAACTTCTATTAATACCATATGTGTTGAATGAAATTTAGTTGAAATAAAATTAATTCCTGAATGAAATATATTGATTTTGAAAGTTTTAATGATTGTCTTTTTATATTATCTTCCATTTTTAGTCTTGAACAGGTTCCCCTTATACAAAATATGTCTTTTGATCTTGATTTGCATGATATTTTTTTCTTAGAAAATGTCGTAGCAAGAGTTCATGAATATGATTTAATAAAAAAGGAAAGATTCATGATCTATAAACTTCTATGGATATTCCACTAGATAATTCATCACAACGAATTCGACGAAAAAATATTGTGAAATTTGAAATCTATACTATGAGGGTTAATTTTCCTTGGATTTCTAGATTTGTTAATTTACTAATTTATCTTCTTTTGCATGCAATAGAAAAATGTGGAAAATAGAGAATAGTAAAAATAAAACACACACCAATCACAATTAACACCATATATGACATAGGAAACCCTTTTGGGAGAAAACCTAGTCGGAAGGTAAACCTACTTTGCTATGTCTTTCTATAAATGGAAATGAGGCAAATACAAAGAAGAGAGAAGTTTCACTCATGGGTTGTTACAAAAAAACCTTGTGTGTTCTTCCCTCTCTATTATGAAACCAGCTCACCAAAAGATAGAAAATATAGATCAACAACTTAAAAATCAGCCTCTTCGAGGGGGAAACCTCCTTTACATTACACAAATGAACAATTCGTTGATGATACAAATGACATAACCTCCTTTCTATATATAGGAGTCTAAGGGGTCCCAATACAATCAGAGCCTACATAACAATAATATTGTAGGGGCACAACAATAACAATAATGGGCTTCTATGGGGCATAATAATAATAACATGGGGAGTATATGGGCACAATAATACAATAAGGGGGTTACACTAATAACAATAAGGGGTTACACTAGTAGTGTAGGGACCTAACATGCACCTCTCCTTCAAAAAGTGTTGTCCTCAACGCTTGAGTAGTTCTCGATGCTTCCGTAGAAAATTTTCATCATCCCATGTGGAATCTTCAGTGGGTAAGTTCTTCCACTTGATGAGATACTATAAAATTGATCGATTCCATAACTGTCGATTTCTTATTTTTGTGACTACTTCCAGTTCCAATATGGTTTTTCCTTCCTTGTCAAGTTTTGGAAATATTGTTTGAACTGGGATCTTCTAACCTATAACCTTATTTAAGCATGAAACATGGAAAATTGGGTGAACTCAGGAAGATGCAAGAAGCTCCAATTTGTATGCCATAGTACCAATCTTTTGTAACACCTTGTACAGACCATAATACTTTGGTGATAATTTATTATCCTTCTTTTCTTACTTGAGGGACATTTGTTTGTATGGTTGTAGTCGTAGAAATACCCAATCACCTAAATAAAAAATTCTTTCATAACTGCCTGTTATTTCATTCTATTCTACGCTAAAGGGAGGTTATCCTTTAAGAGTTTGAGAACTTGTTGTTGGTGCTTGATGTGATCTTCCACTGCTTGAACCTTAGAATTTTCTTTTAAAGATGATGTGATAGACAGTGGATGATATCCATAAAGTTCCAAAAATGGGGTCATTTTTGCTGCAGTATGGAAGGAAGTGCTATAACACCATTCAGCCAGAGGAAACTATTTCACCTATTGTGTGTGTTTATCAGATACAAAGAAACGAAGATATCCTTCCAAACATTTGTTCACTATCCCAGTTTTCCCATTAGAATGAGGATGATAAGATGAGTTATGAGCTGACTGAGTACCCCAATATTCCACCTCTTGTAATCCAAAGAAACATTTGGATCTTTTTGCATATAATTGTCTCTCCTCCAATAGTTTGAGCACCCTGTCAAGATGTTGAACATGATCCTTCCAAGACTTGTTGTAGATTAGTATATCATCAAAAAATACTAACACAAATCTTCTAAGGAAGTGTTTGAAAATGGATTTCATCAAACCTTGAAATGTAGAAGGTGCATTGGTAAGGCCAAAAGGCATGGCCAAAAATTCATAATCACCCTCATGAGTTCTAAATGTTGTTTTTGGAATGTCTTCAGTCTTCATTCTGATTTGATGATATCTTAAACAAAGATCCAACTTGGTGAAGTAAATTTCTCCATGTAATTCATCCAATAATTCATCAATGACAGGAATGGAAAATATATATTTAATAGTAAGCTTGTTGAGCCCCCTCTAATCTGGACACATGCGCCGTGATCCATCCTTCTTGTGTACCAATACCATTGGAGTAGAGAAAGAACTTTGACTAGGTTGAATTATACCAACCTCTAGCATTTCTGCAACCGTACGTTCAATTTCACTCTTTTGGGAATATGTATATCTGTAAGGCCTGATGTTTGGGGGAACACTTCCTGGTATCAAATGAATAGCATGATCATGATCACGAATAGGTGGTAGGACTTTGGGAGTCTCAAATACCTTGGAATGATTGTCCAAAACGTTTTGGAGATATGGAGAAATAGACGATTTCGATGTGGGAACCTATAGTGAACATAATTGTGCAATTATGCCCCGTTATTCTTCCTTTAGAAGTTTTTTCATGCTATTAGAGATGATTATCTTTCCTAGTTTCCCTTCGACACCCCTTAATTCAACTTCCTTTCCTTCCAAAAAAAATTTCAAGAAAAGCTCTTGAAAATTAAAAGCTATCATACCCAATGATTGTGGCCATTGGACTCCTAGTACAACATCTGCACCACCCATTGGAATGGAAAGCATTAGACTATTCAAGCCATACTCTCCCATGGATACCTTGATATTATGGCACTTTCCAAAGCAATTTATGGTTCCTCCATTTGTAACCATTACTTGATAGCCTCGTGCTCGATATAGGAAGCAATTCAATTCCTTGGATACCTTACAATAAATAAAATTATGGGTACTACCCTAATCAACCAACACTATTGCCTTTTCTTCTTGATATGCCCTTCTATCTTAAGAGTTTCAAGAGTGGTAATTCCTGTCAATGCATTACAAGATATGTTCAAATTCATTTCTTCTTTCTCTGGGATTGGTTCTTGGTGTATATCCTCTTCTTTTGATGTTTCTTGTTCGTTTTCTTGCTCCTCTTCCCCATCTATGTAAATTAATTTCTTCTTAGCACACTTATGACCTTTAGTATATTTTCTATCACAATTGTAACAAAGCCATTTTTCTCTTTTTTCTTTCAATTGTTGTGGTGTCAACCTTGTAGGTGGTGAAAGACTAGGAGAAACAACACTTCCATATTTATAGTTGTGAGTGGTAGGCTTCCTTGTTGTCATAATTTTGCTTTCCATTTTTATTGCTAACCTGAATGCCTTCTCCAATGAATCAGGTTCCCAAAGGTGAACCTCATGTTGGATGTTATCCTTTAAATTCCCTATGAACAAATCAATCCTATTCTCCTCTAGAATATCTTTTACCCTTATATTCAATTTTTGGAAGTCCTCAATGTGCTCCATCATTGAACCCTTTTGTTTGGGATTGATTAATTAGCTAAAAAAGGTGTTGCTTTTTGTATCCTCATAATGTGCTATCATTTCTTACATAAAAATTTCCCAAGTGAAAAATTGTTTATGAGAGAAAAGCCATCGATACCATACAAACTGATTTGGTTCCAAATATAAAGTTGCAATGCATACCTTTTGTGTGTTTTTCACATTATGGAGATCGAAATATTGCTCCATCTGTAGTATCCATGTTACAGGAACCTTGTCATCAAACTTCCTCATATCGATATTTGGAACATGGTGGGTCTTCAATCCAACATTAGAGTCTATGAAATCATGGTTAACATTTATTTTTTTCTCATCATGAGTTTTCTTTACTACCCTTTCGTCATTAGTAAGCATTTATTGTAGAAACTTTGTCAAATATATCTTCAAATCATCAATGTTGCCTTTAATATTTGCTTCTATACCATCCATCATAGCTTCCACACCCTTTGAATTCCTTCAAACTAATTTTTCAACCAAGTTTTTGCAAAACTTTATAAAAATACGCACCTTTTTTTCACTTTGTAGGAGCTTAATATTGAATCCATTGTATCTATGTAATTTCAGATCTGCAAGGTCTGAAATTGTGTCTTGTGGTAGCCCTCTGAGTTCTATTTCCAACCCTGCAAGTCTGATCAAGATTGGATTTTGCAAGGAATAGTTATGCTAAATCTCCAACAATGACCAGTCTATAGACTGCTTTAGTAGACAAAAAAATTACGAAGTTCCATGTGTCACTATATCAACCTTAGGGCATGAAACAAATAAAAATAAAACCACCGGCTATCCTCTTTCTGTAACTTTCTACAAAATTTCAATCAAATGCTCAGAGCGAAAATTATGACGATTTTTCCCAGGTAACCTATTTGGGATGTAATAGGGGAGCCTGCAAAAACCCTAAATATCTTGGACCATATCTCCAAAAATATAGTGAAATAAGATCTAAATTCAAGTTCGCGCTTCATCAATATTTCGACTCAAATGGGTTTTAATTTTAGAGTCTGAAACTTTGAATAAAAAATTTTATAGTGAAAATTCCACGATGACCTGTTTGCAATGGAATTATGGAGCTTGCAATAACCATAACTTCCACAAATCTATCTCCGACAATATAGCGAGACAAGATCTAAAATTCGGACCTGAGGTTTAGAACGATTTTGGATCAAATGGGTTTTGGTTTTAGCTTCTTAAAATTCACAGAGAAAACGTTATATCGAAAATTCTATAATGACTTGTTTGGAGTAGTGAAACCCTAGAATCCAAAGCTCTCATAACAAATGTTATGAAACTAGCTCACCAAAAGATAGAAAAGATAGATCAACGACTTAAAAATTAGCCTCTTTGAGGGGGAAACCTAATTTGCATTAAAAAAATGAGCAATTCTTCGATGATACAAATGACAAGATATATTTTCTATATATAGGAGTCTATGGGGTCCCAATACAATCAGAGCCTACATAACAATAGTATTGTAGGGGCACAAGAATAACAATAGTGGGCTTCTATGGGGCATAATAATAAAAACATAGGGACTATATGGGCACAATAATACAATAAGGGGGTTGCACTAATAACAATAATGGGTTACACTAGTATTATAGGGATCTAACACTCTCTCTATCCACTCTCAACTAATATGATCCAATATGGAACAAAATACACTTGAATAGAATCAAACCCATTTTCCTACTAATGACCCTATTACAAGATAAACCAATAGCCAACCAAGGGAAAATTTTGACCTATTGAACCCTCAACATGAGTTACAAATCAACGCTTCTATATTTTTCTTCATCAACCCCACATGGCTATCCCATTTTCCATGAGTAATGGGGGATGACATGGAATCCTGTTGAATTATTGTTGTCAAACAAGATAGGTCAACTTTTGAGAGGCACATCATTTTCATCCAAACTTTGGTTAACCCAATTATTATACTGTTGGAAAGGTCTTTGAGTATAGGATAGGGCCAGTGGGTGGAACATTTAAGAGGAAATTTTTTATCCCAAAAAAAAATCATTTAAGTCCTCAAACTATCCCTGATAGGTTTCTAACCCCAAAGGCTCCAAATTGGGTCTTGTTGCTAAAACTAGCCCTATAAGTTGATTTATCTAAATTTTCCACTCTAAAATCATCAACCTAGATGAAAAATAATATAATCTTCCAACACAGATCATACCTCCCCATTTTGGGATGCTTTTGATCCCCAAAATATTTTACTGAATGAGGTGAGGAAAATTTTCCCCTACCTTTTCCCTATAGTATTATTTAGCCTTGCTTGGAAGTTATCCTTTCAACCAAATTTTCCAAAGGTCATGTTGCCCCTATATTGTAGTTTTGGACCTCTTTTACAAAACCATATCCTTTTTCAACTTTGCTTGAGCACCTAGTGCTAAATTATATAATAATAGAAGGTAGGGCTTGCTCCTTTTTCTAATCCAGTATGGAAGCTTCATAAAGTTTCAAATTTCCCACATTCACCACTGAGTCAATGTGCATGTATGAGGGTAAACTAAATCTGTAGGAATTATCTCTCACCTTTTCTAGTATCTTGAAAGGTCCATATCATAGAGCCTTGATTTTCTTACCAGGACCCTATAACCTCTGTTTGTTCAACTATAACCATACTCTTTCTCCCACCTTGAATAACTTCTCTATTATGTATTGATCATGTCTGGCCTTTTATTTTTCCTGCAACTTCTTCAATGTCTATAGTACTTGCACATGGAATGTCTGATATTTTCAACAATTATCTCTTCCCTTATATCATTGACATATGTTATCCTCTGTCACTCTTCCTTATTTTCCATATGCAATATCCAAAGGTGAAGGTGGAAAATATCCAGAAAAAGTTTCAAGTGAGGATTTACCAATAGAAGTGTGGTTCTTTTATAAGAGTTCCATATATATGCCATATTTTCATCCCAATTTTTTGAATGACCCTAATTGTAACCCATGAAAAGATGCACCAAATTCCCAGTGACTAATTTTGTTTGCCCATTTTTCTATAGATGGAATGTTGTAGACCCCTTCAATTTTTTTCCATTTCCTCCCACAATGTAGTCCAATATGCACTAAGAAATCATGTGTCCTTTTTTGAAATGATTCTTCTTGGTATCCCAAAGTGCACCCAAACCTATCCAAAAAATGTATTTTCTTCTTCTTTCCTACTCATGGTATTTTGGTAGGGCATGAGAATGCACATCTTGTTGAACTTATCAACTATTATGAATAGGTAGCCACATCTCTTCCCATGTGTTGGTAAATCTCCCACAAAGACAATGGAAATGCTTTCCCAAGGATCAATAGGTATAGATAAGGAATGGTATATACCATGTTTCTTATTGCTAGGATTTTCGATATCTCACAACATACATCCTCTTATAAACCTAGATACATCTTATTGCATCATGGACAGGTACACATACTTTTTGTAACTTGGCCACTATCTTCGCTATACCAAAATCCTTGAAACTTTAGAGGTGTGAGCCTCTTTATTTAGTTGTATTCACTCACCTTTAAGAACACATAACTTGTATAGGTTGTAGAGTATCCCATTTTGGATATGATATTCAAATTTTGATTTCCCAATTATTTGCATGACTCTAGTTCTTGCTAAAACAACTCCTTGAAGTCCTCATCCTCTATATATGGATCTTTGTATGCATCATGGGTAAAATGATTCATGTGCATTAGGGCTCCCAAAGTTGTGATCTTTCATGTGGGTGGCCTTGAAAGGATGTCGACCAACTTGTATGTGTTACCCTTCTTTTATTTGAGGACTAAACGAAACAACTATTAAAAACACATCCACTTGCAATTCCTAGTTTGATGTAACTTACACTAGGATTGCATGTACTATGGCAGTTGGTGATTTGTGTAGAAGATTATCTCCTTCCCCATCAGATTGTTGAAAATGGCAACAAGAAATGCTAAAAATAGAAGTGCTAAAATAGCACTGCTATAAATAGTAGTTTGGGTACCAATGTTGGACATAGCAACAAGGAATGAAAAATGGAAGTGCTATAAATAGCATTTCTAAAAATAGTAGTTTGGGATAGATTCTTATTTTAGTTAGTCCCTGAACTAAAATAGTGAAGTAAACTTCGAATTTGATCTTAGCAGCGATTTGTGAAATAATTAATCAATTCACCATGAGTTAATTAGTTGAATAAAATCAAACATGAAGTCTATGTGGGGACATGCAACAGTTTATCCATTAATTGAGGAATTTATCCATCAGTTAAAGAGATAAGGATGAATTGTAATATTGAGTTGTAATTATTTGGCTCAGTTAACTGAGTCAAGTCTAGTTAGATTAATTCAAATAGTTTGTTGAATTAATTGAGTTCAGTTAGTTAATGCTTGCATGCATGTAACTGTTTCTCTCCAGATAACTGAATATTCTTTCATAAATAACTCATGCATGTCAGTTCAAACAAAGGTCCAGTTGAGATCAGAGGAAGGGACAGTGTACTATCAATTGGAGGATTTTTCCTATAAAGGAAACTCATCCATGTAGAAGGAATTATCTCCTTCAGGTTTGTGCAGTTATTTCTAAGCCAAGTGGGCAGTGTGAGGTGGGAATTCACACAAGTGGAAGCACTAGACCCCAGAAAAAACTGCGCAAAGAGATAGGAGGCTTGGAGGCTAGAGGAGAAGGTTGTGAGAGCCTTTGATTGTCTATTAGCAATATTATTTGAATGCAGAGACAGCGGGATAGATTGTGTGCTAATTCTTTTTGTAACTTGAACAAGATTTCCACTTGTATGATAATACAGAGATTGGGGTTTTAGGTTGAGGCTTTCCTTGGGTTATTTCTTCTGTGTTATGTGTGATTGATTTCTCATTCTCAGATATATGTGTTCTCTTGATCTTGCTCAATTCGATTAAGCTTTTGCAAAGCGTTGTAGAAGTAGATCTTGTATTTTGTTTTAGTATATTGCATAGCCTGTTGATCTATAGTGGGAATTTCTACATGGTATCGGAGCAAAGGTGATCGAAGCAGTGAATAGTATATGAAGAATAAAATTCGAAGTAAAAATAAAAATAAATAAATAAAATAAAATAAACAAAAAAATTGGGCCGCGCGTTTTTAGAGCAGATCTGAAAATTTTTGTGCACAATTTTCAGAAACAAATTGTAGATCTGTATTCCTTGTGGAAAAAGACCCAAATTCAAAAAAAAAAATTGGCTGAATCATAGTTTGGATGAGGGAGATATCATTGATTTAAAATCAGCTTTTGTTCCAAAAAATTTCATGACGGCAAGAAAGATGAAACAAATTGGTGTGCTAGCCAAGAACCTGTATGCACTTGAGGTACAAGATGCATGCAAAGGCTTGAGGAGAAAGGAAAAGGTTAGATACTTGGGGGTTGAGAGGGAGAGTAAATCTTCTCTCAACATGCAGCATCAGAAGAAGTCTCAGACAATTATGGAGGAGCCACAATTGGTCAAGCAACTTCAAGAGGTTGTGGAGCAACCAGAACTAGAGAAGCCGAGAGGAGATTGAGTAGAGACATCTACTCATGTACAGACCTCCAGTGGGGGGAAATTTCAATTCAAGTGGGCAGAGGGATCACATGCATCCATACCTCCACGTAGGAGGTGGGGCAATGTGGAGTGACAGTCCCAAGAAGGCTGGAATAGGGGTAGGATCCTTGAGGTACCCAACCTCTTTGATCAGGCCTTGCTACGGGAGCCCCAATGAGGAGTAGCAAGACTGGATGATTGGGTAGAGGCAAATGCGAATGGAGCGTCAGAGAGTGCTACAGTGCAGGAATCCCAAGACAGTGCAAAGCTAGCAGGCTGCAACAATGTGAGAGGCACAAGAGTGTTACACCAGTGCAGAATGGCACAGAGAGGTGTGCAATGGTGTAAGATGCATGGAGTGTTGCAGCAGCTCAGAGGTCATAGAGGGAGCACTTGTCAGCGGCAAAGGAAGCTTCAGGATCAAAGGATGTTTCTAGCCCAACAGGGAGGTCAATTGGGAGATATTTTGTTTCTAGAGTTGCTGGAGCGACAACACTTGAGAGAAGTGTTGCATGCAAAAAATTCCAAAGGTTCAGGATTAGGTTCAAGTTGAATGCCTTTCTTGTTGAGAGGGAGTGTTGAAAATGGCAACAAGAAATGATAAAAATAGAAGTGCTAAAAATAAAATTGCTATAAATAGCAGTTCAGGTACTAGTGTTGGTCATAGCAGCAAAGGATGAAAAATGGAAGTGCTATAAATAGAATTTCTAAAAATAGCAGTTCGGGATAGATGATTATTTTAGTTAGTCCCTGAACTAAAATAGTGAAGTAAAATTCGAATTTGATCTTAACAACTGTTTGTAAAATAATTAATTAATTCACCATGAGTTAATTAGTTGTAGAAAATCAAACATGAAGTATATGTGGGGACATACAAAAATTTGTCCATTAATTGAGGAATTTATGCATCATTTAAAGAGATAAGGATGGGTTGTAATATTGAGTTGTAATTAGTTGGCTCATTTAACTGTGTCAAGTCCAGTTAGATTAATTCAAACAATTTGTTGAATTAATTGTGAGTTCAGTTAGTTAATGCTTGCATGCATGTAACTGCTACTCTCCAAATAACTGAATATTCTCTCATAAATAACTCATGCATGTCAGTTCAAATAGAGACCTAGTTGAGATGAGAGGAGGGGACAATGTACTATCTGTTGGAGGATTTTACCTATAAAGGAAACTCATCCATGTAGAAGAAATTATCTCCTTCAGGTTTGTACAGTTATTTCTAAGCCAAGTGAGCGGTGTGAGGCGGGAATTCACACAAGTGGAAGCACTGGACCCTAGGAAAAACTGCGCAAGGAAATAGGAGGATTGGAGGGTAGAGGAGAAGGTTGTGAGAGCCTTTGACTGTCTATGAGTAGTATTGTTTGATTGCAGAGAAAGCATGATAGCTTGTGAGCTGATTCTTTTTGTAACTTGAACAAGATTTCCACTTGTATGATAATAAATAGATTGGGGTTTTAGGCTGAGGCTTTCCCCAGGTTATTTGTTCTGTGTTATGTGTGATTGATTTCTCATTCTCAGTTATATGTGTTCTCTTGATCTTGCTCAATTTGATTAAGCTTCCACAAAGTGTTGTAGAAGTTGATCTTGTATTGTGTTTTAGTATATTGCATAATCTGTTGATCTATAGTGGGAATTTCTACACAGATAAGGTTTCCACATTTTGATAATTACATAAGGGCATATTGTCATAGGTAGTAAGTTAGTTAAGAACCACCCCTTGAAACACTTTAGAATGGTAACATACATTCCTTCCTCCTCACGTCAAGACCACTCCCATAACATACCTTGCATTTTTCTCCACTTTGAAGGGCTCTTACAAGTTTGGTAATGAAAGAACCATTGCATGAATTATTTTCATCTTTAAATCCTTAAAATTCTTGTCTTTACCCTTTCCCCATTAGAAACTCTTTCCATTTGTTGTTATGGCATGGAGTCATGCTCATACTACTTAAAATGAGGCTATGAATGTCCTTAGGGATTATGCCTCCCAAAAGAAACTCTTGACCTCATAAATATTGGTAGGCACTAGCAAATTCATGATGACCTCCATCTTGGTAATATATATCTTCAACTTTCCTCCACTAATCACATATCCTAAATACACAAAAGACTACTATGAAAAATCATGTTTCTTAATATTTTCTAGTAGCTGATGCATCTTCCATGTCTCTAACACTTGCTTCAAATGTGAGATGTGCTCCTCTTATGTAGCACTATATACCAGTATATCATCCAAATACACAAAAACAAATGAATCTAACTATGGGAGCAACATATCATTCATTAATATCATGAATGTAGCTAGTGCATTACAAGAACCAAATGACATGACTAGTCAGTCGTACAATCCTTGTTTGGTTTTGAAGGAAATTTTCGTGGTATCCTCTTCTCTCAATCAAACATTGTGATACCCTTATTTTAAGTTTAGGTTGATGAATTATTTTGAATGTTGCAACTAGTCGAACAAATTATCTATCCTTAGTAAGGGGTACATTTTCTTGAGTGTAATTTTGTTTAACACCCTATAATCAATGCATATTCACCAAGTCCCATCCTTCTTTAGCACAATTATTATGGCTGACCTACATGTTGAGATACTTGGTCAAATAACACCTTGATATAGCAACTGCTACAACTAATTCTTCACCTCATTTACTTTTATACACGTACAACCCAATGTTTTGCAAAGCAAAGTCTTCCAACAATTGGATCTCATGCTTCACTTCCCTCTTGGATGATACTCCTTTAGGTTCCTAGAACACTCCCTTGTATACATGTAAAAACTCTTCTAGTTGTTGTCTCTATTCCTTAGTGCACCCCTACATGGATTCCTTTGTTCTCATTGAATTTTATATAGACTATTTTTCTCTCAAAAATAGTAAAGTGCACTTCTTGCTAGAACTGATTAGTTTCTTTGCTTGGTTGGCACCTATCAGTGAAATTTTTGAATTTCCCTTATGCATGTTTACGGTGAAGGATATTTTGTTCTTGATGTGGCAATACTAGTTGGATCTTGGCATGAATATTACTTCCCTCATGTACACAGAGGGACTCTTAAACACCACTCCACATACATCAAGTAGAACTACATAAAATTCTACTTCAAAATAAAATCAATACTAGTTGGATCTCGGCATGAATATTACTTCCCTCATGTACACATAGGGACTCTTAAACACCACTCCACATACATCAAGTGGAACTACATAACATTCTACTTCAAAATAAAATCAGTACTAATAGCAAATTTTATTTTACATTGTTTTTTTACCTTGATTTTTGTATCCTTATTTATCCACCCAATGGACATGGGATTAGATGATTGTGGACCTCTAATCCAATTTTGACCAACTCTACTACAACGAGATTCTCTTATGATCCTAATTCAAATAGATCATCAAATAATTAAATTAGTTTTCATCACTAGTATTAACATTAATATTAATACTATTCATCATTTATATTATTTAAACACATAAACCAATTCAATTTTTTTTATAAGAATTCCATTTAAGAAAATTAATAGGATTCTTAGTCAAGATTAAAATCAATTTATAGATCATAAATAAAATAAAAATCATTAAAATTATACAAATTTCTAGGAACAACACTAATATTAAAAATTAGTATTAATTAACACTAATAAGATTATTATTAAAACATATTAACCAATTCAATTTTTTTTATAAGAATTCCATTTAAGAAAATTAATAGGATTCTTAGTCAAGATTAAAATCAATTTATAGATCATAAATAAAATAAAAATCATTAAAATTATACAAATTTCTAGGAACAACACTAATATTAAAAATTAGTATTAATTAACACTAATAAGATTATTATTAAAATAATATAATTAATTTATTCTAAAGAAAGAACAAAACCAAAAATAAATAATTAAAAATAAAATATAAGAAAATATAAGATAATATAAATTATAAATACAAATATAAAATAAATAAAAATTCATTTTTATATTTTAATTTACAATAAATTGAAAATAATTAAAATTCTTAGTGATATAATTAAATATTTCAATTTAAATCATTTTATTTTTATTATTATAATAATTAAATTAATCCAAAATATTATAAAACATTTATGACAGGGTCAGCTTCCATTCCCTTTACATCTCTTAACTCTATTTATTCATTCCAATGAGATCTGTCTTACACAATTACTGATCTATCCTGATGATCAGCCATGATGGATGGCTTGAAACGTTGATTCAGACAATTATGGATGCGAGAACTCCGGAAGAAAACTACACACAAATCACTAACCGCAAAAGCCTAAAAACAATAATGTATCTTTATATGGAAGAGTTTGGTCATCTTTGTATCTTTCTATTGTTGAAGGCTACTTAGATTCACACTCTTCAACACTAATGTGCAAACAATATTCTCATTCATGTTCAAGCTACTTTCCACATAATTGCTCGAATTTGTGGCTATGATATTTTTCTTCTATGCATATTTCTGTCGATTCTTTACATTGAGCTCTAGATGTAATTTCTATCAATTGTCCTTTGTGTGACCATCAACATTATAATGGTTTTATAGATTTCTAGTATCTTTGCACTAGTATGTTGCCACTACTATATTTATTTCCTTTCCCCTTCTCCACTTCTTCGTCCCCTCCTTGGAAGCTTCCTGTTGTTCCATCTACTTTGAACCACTTCACTTCCCTTTCTTATAGCCTATGTTTTCGAGGTATCGAGAATATACTCAAGCCTCATTCACTATTCTATATTCAAACAACATCACTTGATTATTGATATATTTTTTAAGACCCAATAGATAATTAAGGATCACATTTGGGTTCTTGGGAGAGGTACCCAACATTATTCCATCTTCCTAAATTTTGTGATGTACTACTATACACTTTGTCCCTATCTCTAATTGAAGTAATGCCACTAGATCCACTTATCCTCTACATACATAATAACATAGAGCTGGGACTTCATGAGAGTTTTAAAATATTCCGACTTGGTCTTTGGAGAATTCCCATCGAGCCTCAAGGTTTCCATGTGGCTTTTTCTAATAGGTCAGGGTATGTCTTGCTAGTTTTAAATGAGAAAATGTAATTTTATATTCATACTCTATGTGGTGAACACTAAAATAAACCTCTAATTGTTGCAACTAGTGATTTAATTTAAAATAATAAACCTCATTGTGATATAGCTTGATGTCCACCTTCACTGAATCCATACTAAACATGCACTATGAATGGATCATGACACTCAAACTAGGTTTTTATTTATTGGGTTATTTCTTAGACTCCTTCTCTGATTCTTCCTACTCCCCTAATTTTCCCCTTGATTTAACCTCTGAGTTGGAACCTCCATCTTCTCCTATTTCAAGCATGTTTTCTAGAGCCACCATAAAGAGGTTCATGTTACGACTAATGTTTGCAACCTACTGTTCTAGCCTTGAGAATCTCTATTTTAGTAGATCTTGAGGGTTATTAAGAATGGGTTTGTTGGAATTATGAACCAGATGATAACCCATAGTGTCCATCATTTTCTAATAAAAGTTTTGAATTTAAATCAAGATTCATATTTAGGATTAGTTACTGAGTAAAGGGCTGCAAAGGAGAACCCATATATATGTGTGTGTGTGTGTGTGTGTGGTGTAGTGTGGGAGCACCCAAAAACTTGTCGGCTAAGTGAAAAGGAAGGGAAAAAAAGATAACGAAGAAACACTAGAAAATCAAGGATATAATAATAAATTTATGATCTAAATGAAGTTGGTAAGATAATAAGCGTTAAAAAAAAGAGTAATAATATAGTTACATATAATTATTACTTTTACATTTATCTCATCACAGTTATATTTAATCAATAAATTAATAACAAAATATAACATATATATGTGAGATATTATATTTTTATGCCATTAATATATGTTAATGTTAGTAATGAAATTAACGTATAACTATAGTAATATTTATTAATATAGAATATAGAACCTAAATAATACCAAGAACCTAACTCGAGAAACATTCAAATTAAAACCTATAATACAAAAAATAAGTCAATAAGGAAGGTACACCTTTCTTAGAGTCCCTTTCTTCTCATCTATATATATGTGTGTGTGTGTGTGTGTGTGTGTGTGAGAGAGAGAGAGAGAGAGAGAGAAAGTCAAGAAGAATAATAAAAAGAAGGGTTACAAAAAGAAAGGGAAAAAGAGGAACGCCGAGAAATAGGGGGAAAAAGAAAACAAAAGACAATAATTGATTAAGAGGGTTGCTAAGTGAGTAGGGGGAGATAGTTTCTACTAACCTCAAGACCACCATCCTTGTTGATATTGTTAGGATTTGTTATTATTTCCAAGTCCTCTCTATATCATATTTTATATTGGTGGCATTCTTTGGCTAGGGTTTTTGTGCTTTTATAGGAATACAAGTGCTTAGTTATGCAAGAATGTTCAACAAGGGGCAAGCATCTAACCCTTACATTATTTATATATGCTCCGTGTTCCTTCATTCTAACTTTGAATGACCTACCCATCTCTCCAATGTAATATTTCCTACAAGAAAAAACCACCTTACAAATCCCCTTGTGCTAGAGGTGGTCAATCCTATCCTTGACATATCTCATATTTTGTCAAATTGTTTCAAGAGGTTTGAAAGAGGCTACAATGTACTCCCTCTTTAGTAATTTGGAAATTTTATTAGTGACACCATGGATGCAAGGGATGAGCCCCAGAAATGGGTAACTATATGGGCTCATTCTGCCTATTATTTTGATTTAATCCACCATTCCCAATAGTTTTGTGCATGTTTTTGAATATATTTATGTCAATAGAGTGTATTGGTTTAGTCACTTTGCCATGTAGTCTAATGAGTGTTTATTGCATATTTTTTAGACAATTTTGGACAAAGACAAGGAATTTATGAGCAAATGGAAACCAAACTCAAGCAAAATAGGGAAGAGGACTTGTAGGAGGGGTGTCTCCCTCATTAATGACCCCTTTCCTCGAATCCTCCTTCAGCAGATCAGAGTACAAAGGCCCACATTGATGATTCCAAGGGGCAACCAAGCAAGTCAAGTAGGACTGATGTTATCTTCAGTTCTAGGAAGCCGAGTTCCTTAATTTTAGGAGGACTGCTGGGAGTCCCCATTTGTATAAATAAGAAGGCTTCGAGCCTCAGTAGGTTAGCCAGTTCTTAGTATATGTTTCGCACTTTTGTGCAGCATTGTAGTCAGCTCATTTTCAAGCTCTTTTTGAGAACAATTTATGTGATGTAACTGCTATTTTTGATAATGAAGATGTACCAAGTTTTGAACCAGCACTGATCTTTTTCAGAGGGCTAAAGCTCTTGGGTTAGGGCCCAAACCAAGCTTCCCATCACCTCCTTTGTGTACTTATATGTTTTTGTTTCCATTCATTAGTTAATTTCTGCTCCATATACTCATTTTACTTCATTAAATTAGGTTTCTTTTGATGATTAGAATAGTTGTTTTTGCTTCAAGTTGCTTAAGTAAGTTGCTGCAGTGATAGAAAAAGATCCAAAAATGCTAACAGCAGGACTTGATCTCCTTTCTCCCTTCTTGGGACTATGATTTTAGGTCAAGGCACTACTACTACCACCAAAAACACAGTTTTTGCTCTTCCATGCAACTACTAGTGTGATACTTTGATTTGGAAAAGTTGATATTGGTTCATATTTAATTTCTTATATAATTTTATGTCCTTTCACCATAGTTCTCTCACATTCTTTTCTTTTCATAAGGTATTGTTAAACATTTTTCTGTTTTTAGGTTAAAAATTAGGTTAAGCTAGACAAAACTCTGTTTTTAGTTCTTACTTTGGTCAGTTTCGAGAAGTCAATGTGCAGATCTCTTGCAGGACATCCCAACTCATCATTCCTCCACAAAACAACCAGCACCAGCTCACTTCTTGTAGATCCCCCAGCTCATTCACCACATTTCACCAATCTGCCCTAATATTTGCGTTGTTCTTCCATAAAGTTGCTTTCTTGCCAATTGAACAAATCCAACCATCTCCTTCATCACTGATCCTCCTTAACAAGTTGTAGACCCCTCAACACCTTCATCTAGCCTTCATTTCCCCTTTCCCATCATTTTTCCACCTCCAAACCTCCAAAAACCACTTTTGGCCTCCTCTTGTAGATCCCTTACAGCCTCCTATAGAATTTCTTGTGAGTGATTTTTCGAAGTCTGATCGCAATGGAAGTTTTTAGAAGGGTACTAGGGGAATATTAGGACCTATCCACACCTTCCTCACCATTTTCAAAAGCCAACTTCATCTTCCTTTGCCACCAAACCTCTACACAGTCACAACTAGTTAAATCAAAGGCAAAATAATTCCACATAAAAATACTCAAAAGTACAAAAAAGATGATTTCTTCTCATTTCTCCCCAAAAGTAGCTTGAATAAATGAAATTTACCTTTTCAGTAGTCAATGAAACTCGATTCATTAGTTTCCATCTCTTTTCTTGCAAAAATAGGGTTAGTGGGTAAACTAGGGTTTTCTAGGGTTTGCATTTCATTTCAGTTTTCATTATCTTTCTGCAAGTAGAATAGCCCCTGTAGAGTTAGTTTTCTTTCATCGCAGTTAAAGCTTCTTCTGAGAACTCATAGAAGTTGGCTTAAGCTCCTAGCGAACTTACGCCAGTTGATCAAGTGACAACTTGCAATAAAATATAGTACTTATGTATACAACATTGTCACTTCCAAGTTTGTTACGAACTACCAGGTTGATAAAAGTAAAGAAGGAAACCCTAGCAGTTGTAGCATTATTTCTGCAATACTAGAGCTCACCACTCTTTTTGGCGCTGTTGCTGGGGAAGCGTTAGAGTATTTTGTGATTACTACTTTTCTTATATTTTCTACTACAGCATTCTGCTAAGTAGTTTATTTCAGCAAAAGTAGAGTAGTTGTTTCATTTCAATTCTGCAATTTCAATTCTGCAAAAGTAGATTAGACATTTCCTATTTCCATTTCAATTCTTCAATTTCATTCTAGCAAGAGTAGACTAGACATTTCCTTCTTTCATTTCAATTCTGCAATTTCATTTCAGCAAGTGTAGATTAGGCATTTCCTGCTTTCATTTCAATTCTGCAATTTCCATTTCACCAAGATTCATTTCAGTTAGTTGCAGTTTGTTGTTCAATCCATTTCAGTTTTGCAGGTACAAGCAGAAAAAACAAAAATCACCAAGAAAAAGAGAGTTCCTTTCATGCCTCGTAGGAATAGAGACAATTCAGAAAAATTCCTACCCAACACCCCCACCACATCACTAAGTCACCCTTCTCTCTTCTTTGGTGGCAGTGATCCAGAAGAACCTATAAATGAACCTTCATAGATACACAAAGATCCTATAACAGAAGAAGAGCAAGAAACCTTCCTACTGAGACCATGGCTGAAAAGAGAAACGTCAAAGGAAATGGGGAATTGAATAGAAGGTTCCTTTCCTATCCGAGAGACCAACGGGGACACAAAAATGAAAAACATAAGTCCTTCAGCCTTACCTCACTTCCATGGACTGACTATTGAAGATCCTGATACCTTCTTGTTTGAATTTTTTATTCTTTGTTGAACCTATGACTATGCAGAGGATGAGAAAATGTTGAAATTGTTTCCTTCTACCCTCAAGGATGTAGCATTGTTGGTTCATGGGGTTACCTGGAAACAGTATCACAACTTGGGCTCAGATGCAGCAAGCCTTTAATGACAAATACCAGGACAGGTCAAAGGATACCAAGGAAGAAATCTTCCGAATGACCATGGGAAGTGATAAATCCTTAGAAGACTATGAAGAAAGGTTTCAACTCAATTATAAAAGGGACAGCTGCACACTTGATCTCGAATCTCTGAAGTTGGTCCTACTCAGAGGAGTCCCTGAAGACCTTCTAGATACCCTCCATTTGCTGGCCAGGGAAGACATCTACCAACTACCTTATGATGACATAAATACTGTGTTGAGAAACCATTCTAGGTCAGCTAGAAAGAGAGGTAGGGGAAGTCAACCTTTAGCTAATACATCCTCATCCAGTTCATCCCTTAGAAACAAACTTGAGAATCGGTTGGAAGATTTCAAGAGCGAGATGAGGCAGACTCTTGCCATGCAAATGGATACCTTGCATATCAAAAGGAAACAAGAGGAAGCCGAGAGGGCTTTGGCCATCTTTTGTCCCAGGTGCACTAGAAAGCATCCTAGGAACGAATGTCCATTGCACTCTATAGAAGTGTGTTTAGTCTGTGAAGAATACCATCCTACGAATCAGTGCCCTTCCTTGCCCGGAATTAAAGTTGCATATCAAGAGGCCGAGGAAGCCACTGAACCACTCTATTTCATAAACCAAAGGAGGCCACATGGACCCAGACCTTACCAGTAGGGAATGCAAGGGGTTTCCCAGACTTATTACAACCCCAATCAAGCCACTTCCATGCCTTCTTGAAGTCCCCCTGCTCATCCTTCCTAGTCCACACCCCCTCCTTGGTCGTATCCTCCTAAATATCAGGCTCCGCCAGTTGCTCATTCGTTTCACTCTTATGCTCAGCCACAGCCACAGTGGAATGCACCTCATCAAGGGTGGAGGCCCTAGTACAACTCTCCTCCCGCTTGTTTGCCTCCACCACCTACTCAACCTCAACCATTGCCTCCTGCTCCACCAAGACAACCCCAAATATGTCCTCAACTGAACTCAAACCCCAATAACAGACAAGCCCAACAGGTATATAGTGGAGAAACATCATGTCCGACCTATGCTATGGAGATTCAGGAGACAAACCTACGATCTGGGAAGGTTCTCCCAGATAGCCAACCCCCTCCTAAGGAGGATGAGGAAGAAAAATAGGAAAGTAAACCAAAAGGCATTCCACCCTTTCCTGAGAGACTAACTGGAACCACACAATCGACCCCAAAAGAAACTGAGCTTCTGGGAGAATTAAAATAGTTATGTGTAAAGATACCACTTCTCCAAGCCATAAAGGATGTGCCCATATACAACAAGATGATCAAGGATAAGTGCTTCAGGCACCCAGGCAGGCGCAAGAGAGATGCTCCAACAATCAATGTCACAGGACAATTGTCCGACCTGATGTTGGGGTAGGTAATCTGTCCAAAATATCTAGACTCTGGGAGTCCCGTAGTCAATGTCCACATCAATGGCACCATAATCCCCCATACCTTTATTGATCTAGGGGCTACCATTAATGTGATGACCAGGGACACTATGCTCAAACTAAACCTTCAAGGTTCCCTAAGAAAGACCACAACAGTCCTTCTGTTAGCAGAATGCTCCACCGTGACACCTGAGGAGATTGTGGAAGATGTAATGGTCTCTATTGACTCCTAGGAGTACCCTGCTAATTTCCTAGTTGTCTAGCCAAAGGCAAAGCTCATTGGGTATCCTCTCATCCTAGGAAAACCTTGGTTGGCTACTGCATATGCCTACATCAGTTGTGGAGCTGGGAAAATGAAAAGCAAGAATGGGCATATGTCCAAGCAGCTAGTCCTATATCCTCTTTCCCAACCTCTGTTAGAACATGATTTACTGCTCTAGTTGGAGGAGGAAGATGAGGATGAAGTCTATTCCGCACCATTGTGTATAATAGAGGCTACCATGGGGGGCCCACAAACCGAGGATGACCTTATTGAAAACTTGATTCAGAATCCACCCCCCAGTGTGTTGCCATTAGAAGAGTTGGTGGAAGAAACCCAGGACAATCCTGTAGTTTATCTCTGTGTGGCTGATCTGACCTCTCTCTGAGTGAAGAATGTGGAATTCGGCCCAGAAATTACCTTGAAGATCAACTCAACCCTGTCCACCTCTCAGGAGAAAGACTATGTAACTTATTGGAAAACCACTTGGATACTTTTGCTTGGAGCTAGAAGGAGATGAAGGGAGTCCACCCATAAGATTGTAGACCAGTCAGGCAGCCTCAAAGGAGGATGAATCTAGCCCTTAAGGACATTGTCAAAGAAGAACTACAAAAGTTGTTCGATCCTGGATTCATCTATCCCGTCTCTAACAGTGAATGGGTCTCTCTTTTGGTGCTACTACCAAAGAAAAACAGGAAGTGGAGAATCTGTGTAGACTATCAGGAACTAAACAAGGCCACCAAGAAGGACCATTTCTCTTTGCCTTTCATAGATCAAGTGTTAGATGGCCTAGCAGGGAAGAAGTTATTCTTCTTCCTAGATGGGTTTAACGGGTACAACGAGATCCAAATCAGCCCGAAAGACCAAGATAAGACCACTTTCACTTGTCCTTGGGGTACTTTTGCGTACTGGGTCCTTCCTTTTGGGTTATGCAATGCTCCCGCCACTTTCCAGAGAGCAGTACTCAGCATATTTGCTGAACTAGTTCATGATTTAGTGGAAATCTATATGTATGACTTTACCCCTTATGGTTTTAACTTCGAGGAAGCTTTGACTAACCTAGGAAAAGTTTTAGCCAAGTGCATCGAAATGAACCTATCCCTCAGTCCTGAAAAATACGAATTCCTAATGACTGAAGGGACTGTGCTAGGTTATACAATTTCTCAACAAGGATTATAGGTGAATCCCAATAAAATTTCCATCATCCAAAGGGTCCCACCTCATCAAACGGTAAGAGATGTCTGGAGTTTCCTAGGCTTCGCGGGGTATTATAGAAGATTCATTAAGGATTTTTGTAAGCTAGCCTCTCCATTGTTTGGTCTTTTGGGAAAAGATGTTGAGTTCATATGGACTAACAACTATCAAGAGGCTTTGGATACCTTGAAAGGTAAACTGGTAACTGCCCCAATTTTGAGAGGTCCAAACTAGGCCCTACCTTTCCACATTCACACATATGCCTCGAACAAAGCAATAGGAGCAACCTTAGGGAAAGTTGATGAGAAGTTGCCTTATGCCATATATTTTGTCAATGAGAACCTTTCCAAGGTAGAATTAAACTACACTGTAATCAGAAAGGAGCTCCTAGTTGTAGTCCATTCCCTAAATAAGTTCAAACACTACACCACCAACTATCAAACATTCATACACACCGATCATGCTGCAATTAGGTATTTGATGAATAAACCAAATGTAAATGCTCATATTATTAGATGGTTACTTTTATTGCAACAGTTTGATTTGACCATTGTTGATAAGTTGGGTAAGGAAAATGTTGTTGTTGATTTTCTGTCTAGTCTAGATCTGCCTGCAGGTGAAGAAGGAATGGTGGATGATCAAATGCGATATTAACACCTATTTTCTATTTTAGTACTCTCTCCATGGTTTGCTAATATAGAAAATTACTTGGTTTCAGCACAGTATCCACCACACCTGTCCTCAAAAGAGAAGAGCAAGATCGTGAGGAAAAGTGCTCCATTCACCTGGATTGGGGGCAATTTGTTTAAACTTAGCCTAGATCAAATTTTGAGGTGATGTGTCAGGGAGGAGGAAGTTTTTGACATTCTCCTAACCTGTCACAACGGGCCCTATGGAGGCCATTTTGAAGCAAAAAGGACTGCCTTCAAAATTCTACTAGTAGGTTACTATTGGCCCACTCTTCATCAAGATGTCAGAAGATATATCAGCCAATGTGACTGATGTCAAAGGATGGGGAAACCTACTCCAAGGGATGAGATGCCCCTACAACCTAAGTGACTTTCGAGCCATTTGAGAAGTGGGGCATGGAATTTGTGGGTCCCATCAATCCTCCTTCAAAACAGAAATCTTACATCATTTTGTGTACTTATTATCTGGCAAAATGGGTAGAAACAAAGGCGATCAAGCCAGCAACAGAAGAAAAAGTAGCTGAGTTTTTGAGGAAAAATATCTCTTACAAGTTCAATTATCTAAGAGAATTAGTCATGGATCAAGGGAGTCAATTTACCTCTAATCTGATTGAAGACCTACTCACACATCACAAGATCAAGCACAGAACTTCCACCCCTTATCATCCGCAAGCAAATGGACAGGTGGAAGTCACTAACAGAGCTTTGGAAGGGATTTTGACTAAGGCAGTGAGTAGCAGTAGAAAATATTGGGCAGATCAATTGGTTGAGACCACATGGGCCTATAACACCACATGGAAAACCACCACAGGGTTCACACCCTATGAGCTGGTCTACGGGAACAAGGCTTTGTCGTCAATAGAATTTGAATATAACACATTAAGGATGGCAGCTCAGCTAGACCTAGATCTCAGCCATGCACAAAAGGAAAGGTTACTTCAGCTAAATGGATTGGATGAGCACAGATTGCAGGCCCTTCTCCACTCAGAGGTAGTCCAACTTCAAAGAAAAATATGGCATGACAGACACTTCAAAGAAAAACAATTCCAAGAAGGAGATTGGGCACTGTTGTATGATTCAAGAGATAAATATTTTAAGGGAAAACTGAGGACAAGATGGTTGGGACCATGCACAGTAGAAAAATGCAATGATAATGGCTCAGTCCTAATCTGGGCCATCAATGAAGAAGCCATCCCCATGCTCGTCAATGGGCATAGGTTGAAGATCTATAGGAAGCCCCTTTCCAAGTAGGAATTCATTGAGAATCTGAGTAAAATAGTGTTGGTAGTGGAGCAGGTCTCTGCCTCCACTCCATCCCTACCTTGAGCTAAAAAAAAAAAGGAAAGGAAAAAACAGAAAACGAATAGAAGATCCTTGGGTGAAAACCTCTTGGAGGTGCCTAGGGCAGGCAGTGAGGGTGAAAACCTCCTGGAGGTGCCCCAACTATTTCATAAAAATTAAAAGTTAAAAAAAGAGAGAAAGAGAAAATGAAAAACAGAAAAAACAGAAAAAACTAACTTCTTTTGAATGCATTGCAGATTGCAAGAGGGTCACACAAGAGAAAAAAGACATAGCCAAGCTACATACACCCTTGATAGCTCATTCCTCCATCATCATTGTCTTTTCCCAGGCCTTGGTCTCGTTTGTTCTGAAAATTTTGCATCCTAGAGGAAACTCTGTGCATTCTACAGGATGCTCCTATAGAAACTACAGAGATCCCAAAATCAAGTTTAGAGAAAAATCCAAGGGCTATAAATTTGTCCAGAAGGCCTGTGGACCTCCCTACTACCATTCATCCTCCTAGTTCTCCATACCATCGCTACACATCCACATTTCCACTCGCTTTTCCTTCCATGCACAGAAAACACATAAATTCTGTTTCTTTTGTTTTTAAACAAAAAATGATAATGAATAAAATAGAAGCATTCTTCATTTGTTTCTTACTTGATGTATTCCAACTATTACTCCTTTCCTTCAAAACCTTCTGCAGCTGTCTCTTCAGTCCCTGCTCATGCATCAGCCAAAAATTTTAGAGGGAGAAGCAACTACATGAAATCCTTTAGGATTCCTCTAACAGCTGGTCCCTTTAAAAAAATAAGCTCCAGAGGTAGGGTCGGTGCAGCCAAGATGTATGCAACGTACAAGGAGCAGTGCCTGATCGAAAATCACCAGCATAAGCCACCAGTTCAGAGGCCACGAGAAGCAACAGCAACAACAATAAAAAAAACAAAGTGCCGAAGTCTGAGCATGCAGAGCACAGTAGCGACTAACAGGTAAGTGGCTAAACCCGTACCTCTGTTGCATGAATATTATTTAGGAACTACATGAACCATTGAAATGGTCACGATCAAATGAAATCAGTGGCCAGCTAACTGGCCACCCTCGTCCAGTTCAAACCACCCTCGTTGAGTTCAAACAAGCTTCGTCCAATTCAAACAGTAATTCAGAAGACACAGTTAGCACGTGTCATCTGTCAAATCGGGAAGAAAAACTCAGAACTAGTAGTAGTGGCGGCATATAATGGGAATAATGGAAGTGATGGCAGGCAACCAACATGCAATACCATAATGGCACTGGAGTAGGACCAATGGTCTGGATGGGCATAACGTACCCATCCTGCCACCTCACCTCGTCACCGCAGACCACGCCATCAACTTAGGTACACTTCGGTCGAAGCCTTCACCACCTTTTGTTTTCATTTGCATCGAAGAGTTCTCAACTGTAGCAACTCACCTACCACCTTCAGAACATCGAACTAGTCGTTCTCTGCCAATTTTCAAAACCCTCCTCCTTATCGAGCTGTACAGGAGCACTATCACATTCTACACGAGCAGGAACACCATCTACAGGAGCCTTTCTACAGGAAAGCCAAAGAGTATCTCTATAGAGGAAAAATTTCGAGCTCGAAAAGAGGTAGGCACAGAAACCCACTCTGCATGTGATATATCTATACAAGGTGGTGGGATTAGAAGCAAAGTATTGGGTTGAAAAAGAAAAGGAACGTGAGCACAAAAGTTTGCCTGTGTTTTTCTAAATTCTATACAGTCTCTCCATTTTTTTCTCTACACTAAAAGTCTGTCTTTTTCTTCCCCGTATTCTCCTGTTAAAAAGAAATGGGATGCAACCATAGAAAATCAAGCCTGTGAAAAAAAATGAATTTTCATTAGGAAGTCTATTTATTCTGTGAGAAAGAAAAACATTGTTTTATATATACTCTATTCTCTCAAGATATTTATTTCCTCCAAAAGCCTAAGAACTAAATTCAGGTTGGAAACAGGGTTTGAAGGGAGGGAAATTTTTCAAATTGATGTTGTGAAAAAAGAACACAAAAAATTCCCTCTCTGGTTCCAAAAAGACAAACCTCAGTTATTCCTCTCTTTATGGTTTTGAAAATTTTGTTACCTTCCTCCTCGCTTGAGCATTCCTAGCAATCACTAAAAACCATGACAGGAGGTTTTATGAGAAAGGAGCCTTTGAACTCTAACAAATTTCATGAACACCCAGAAGTGGTAGCCCTCTTCACCAGGGCAAACTAGATGCCTTTCTTTGAGAGAATTCATGGGTATGATAAGGAAGTGACAGAGGAATTCTTAATGTCCTTAAAACCCCATTAAAAAACACATGCTACAGTTAGTTTTCAGGGTTTGACCATAGAGCTTACACCAAAATTTATCAGTAGAATCCCAGGTCTTCCACTTGGGCTCCCTTGGAGCAAAGAAGAAAGACCACTAGGACAGGTTGCTAAAAAGACATTTTTTCATCTTGATGAACATCCTATAGAGGATAAGAATGGGATCAGAAGGACAAGCATACCTCATCCATGGGGTGAGGTCAGCTACCAGATCCTGAAAAATATATCCTGCGAAGGAAGATACAGTATAGTCTATGGTTATCACCTCAAATTATTGCATGAATTAAGATATGGAATGGACCTTCCTGCATCTAGAAAACTCAATCTACCATATTTTCTCCTCTAGTCTTTGATAAAGTGTGGCACCAAATTGAATACAGGGGTTCCAAACCCATTGGCCCACCATGAGCTCATTAAGTTGCTGGTAGAGGATGCCCTCCATACATACACCATCCCTATAGCTTGGGAAATTTTCAGGAATATGACTAGGGAAGATGACATAAAAACTCTCACAGATGACCTTAGTCCATCCGGCAGTGAAGAGGAGGAGAAGAAAGAGGAACTTGAAAAGGAAGTCCATGAGGAGGCACAAAATATTCAAGTAGAAGAAGAAAAAGAGGAAAAATGAAGAGAAGAAGAGAAAAATGACACAACCAAAGTTTAACCTAAGGCAGAGAAGGAAACAACATCAAAAGCAGAGAAGAGGAAGAGGACAAAAGCCGAGAAAAAGAAGACCAAGATAGCTTAGAAAAAGACTACCACTGGAAAGGCAGAAACTCGGTAAGAAAAGGAGAAAACACCACCAAAGACAGCAGAAATTAAAATAGAAACAACAGACACAGGAAAAATTGCAGAGGGTGAAGAAGAAAAACAGCAGGAATAAGTGTCCCATGAGACACTAGCAAGTGAAATAGCAACTGTTCTTGCTGCATTGAGCACTCCAGCTAAGCAAAAGGGGAAAAGAAAAAGACAGACATCGATGTATTTCAAATCCCGGAGGAGCACCAAAATCAAGGTGGGCAAGCCCTGGCCACCATCAAAAGAACCCATTATCATTGAAGATGCACCTACTGTGACAAAGGAGGAATCTCCCTGCAAAATATCCATCACCTAAAAGAGAGGGAGTCCTAAGACCTCCACTTGGAAGGAAAGGATCAAATTTATGAACTCTAAAGAAGTCCTACAGGAGACACAAGCCTCTCTATAGGAGACACTGGCCAAGCTCAAAGAAACTAAAAAATTGGAAAGGAAGGCAGAGGAACAGCCCCAAGAGGAAGGTAAGGCAAAAGAAATACCAGAGCCTGGACCTTAGCCTAACTTAGGCTACTATTACAATCTTCTGGAGGGTGGGAAGGTCATCCCACAAAAATTTGCAATGCCTCTTTTCTTCGAACTAGAAGAGGAAAGAGTCAGGACCCACACCTGGATGCAAATTGCAAAATCTAAAGGATTCGAAGATATAGGGCACATGGAAAACAAGTTGAGAGAGATGAGCAGGGAGTTGAGCATGGTAAGGCACACAAAGCGCATCAGAAGATCTCAACTACAAGAAGAAAATGAACTGTTGAAAAAGCAGCTACAAGAAAGGGAACCTCAAGGAGGAAGTAAGCTGCCAATCTTGGAAGGACAACAACAAAAAAAGGAACCCCAAGCAGATAGTGAGGCAACAGAGAAGCAACAACAAGAAGAAGAACCATAGACAGATGGTGAGACACTGATGAAACAACAACAAGAAAGAGAATCTCAGTAAACAACTAAAGTGCTGATTTTGAAAAGGCAGCTGCAGGAAAAAGAAGCCCAGTTAGCCTGCATGGCCAACTGGGCAATGGAGGCATTGTAGTGTAGAAAACCATCTAAATCCTATGCACTGTATCTCAAAGATTAGTGGCTCCAATTCCAGATTAAGACATTGGCCCAGAGGGGCACAATCCTATTTCAAGATTATGGTCAGTTTATGCATTTATGTGATCATAGTTCAACTGAGGATAAAGCAATGCTAGAAAAATTTTACCTACACAACTTCCTGACATGAATTTATGGAATCCAAATGTTGCATTGGGAGACTTACAGCTAATGGCTATGGCTTCTTGGATGAGCCATGAAGAAAAGAAAGCAGTGGAAATTCAAAAAATAATGGAAAAAGAGCTAAGTGAGCCCCTGATGATAAGGGTAGAACCAGCAGAACCATTGGCTCTCATCTATGCCCACCAACACCTTGCACCCAATCCTCAAGTTCTCCCTGATTATGTTGACAAGCAAGCATAGGCTATTGCTCATTTTGAAGATATGGAGACATTGTTTGGCGATGACTGCCTTCATGCCTGCGTGAGAAGGTGGAATACATTTCCACATAGCTTAAGGATCATGGAGTATCACTCCCCAAACAGAATGAGGGAGGCCATGAGAAGGGTGCCTCTATATAAAAACTCAATGCAAAACTTGAAAGCCAACTGGATTGGTCTTAAATTCAGTCCTCCACTGCTGTAAGGACTGTTGGAAGGAGTTAAGGAGGAGGAAGAATAGAAACAATGGGAGGCAGTGGAGAGGAAAGCAGGTTTCCATGATAGAGAGGAAGACATCACATCAGAGGCTTGGGATATCAGGGAATCTGTTAGAGCTATTAAAGATGAAGAGCTAGATTAGTTGCTTAGAGGATTAGCAACCCATTCAGCAGGGGGGTGATGATGAGCCCCAGAAATGGGTAACTATATGGGCTAATTCTACCTATTATTTGATTTAATCCACCATTCTCAATAGTTTTGTGCATGTTTTTGAATATATTTATGTCAATAGAGTGAATTGGGTTAGTCACTTTGCCATCTAGTCTAATGAGTGTTTATTGCAGATTTTTTGGACAATTTTGGACAAATACAAGGAATTTATGAGAAAATGGCAGCCAAACTTGAGGAAAATAGGGAAGAGGACTTGTAGGAGGGGGTCTCCCTCATTCATGACCCCTTTCCTCGAATCCTCCATCAGTAGCACTGATTTTTTTCAGAGGGTTGAAGATCTTGGGTTAGGGCCCAACCCAAGCTACCTAGCACCTCCTTTGTGTACTTATATGTTTTTTCTTCCATTCATGAGTTAATTTCTGCTGCATATACTCATTTTACTTCATTAGATTAGGTTTCTTTTGATGGTTAGAATAGTTGTTTTTGCTTCAAGTTGCTTAAGTAAGTTGTTGTAGTGATAAACAAACATCCAAAAAGGCTAACAGTAGGCATTGACCTCCTTTCTCCCTCCTTGGGACTATGATTTGAGGTCAAGGCACTACTACTGCCACCAGAAACACAATTTTTGCTCTTCCATGCAACTACTAGTGTGATACTTTGATTTGGAAAAGTTGATATTGGTTCAGATTTAATTGCTTATATAATTTTATGTCCTTTCACCGTAGTTCTCTCGCATGTTTTTCTGTTCATAAGGTAATGTTCAGTGTTTTTCTATTTTTAGGTCAGAAATTAGGTTAAGCTAGACAAAACTCTGTTTCTAGTTCTTGCTTTGGTCATTTTCGAGAAGTTAGTGTGTAGATCTCTTGCAGGACATCTCAACTCATCATTCCTCCATAAAACAGCCAACACCATCTCACTTCTTGTAGATCTCCCAACTCATTCACCACATTTCACCAATTTGCCCTAATTTCTACGTTGTTATTCCATAAAGTTGCTTTCTTGCCAATTGAACAAATCCAACCATCTCCTTCGTCCCTGATCCTCCTTGACAAGTTATAGACCCCTAAACACCTTCATCCAGCCTTCATTTCCCCTTTCCCATCATTTTTCCACCTCCAAAAACCACTTTCGGCCTTCTCTTGTAAATCCTCGTGTACAACCTCTTATAAATCCCCTACAGCCTGCTGTAGAATTTCCTGTGAGTGATTTTTCGAAGTCTGATCACAATGGAAGTCTTCAGAAGGGTACTAGGGGCATATTAGGACCTCTCCAAACCTTCCTCACCATTTGAAAAAGCCAACTCCATCTTCCTTTGCCACCAAACCTCTACACAGCCAAAACCAGTCAAATCACAAGCATAATAATTCCACATAAAAATACTCAAAATTATGAAAAAAATTATTTCTTCTCATTTCTCCCCAGAATTAGCTTGAATAAATACAATTTACCTTTTCAGTAGTCAATGGCACTCGTTTCATTAGGTTCCATCTCTTTTCTTGCAAAAATAGGGTTAGTGGGTAAACTAGGGTTTGCTAGGGTTTGCGTTTCATTTCAGTTTTCATTCTCTTTCTGCAAGTAGAAAAGCCCCTGTAGAGTTAGTTTCATTTCATCATAGTTAAAGCTTCTTCTAAGAACTCATAGAAGTTGGCTTAAGCTCCTAGCGAACTTGCGCCAGCTAATCAAGTGACAGCCTGCAGTAAAAGCTAGTACTTGTGCATATTGCACTGTCACTTCCAAGTTTGTTACGAACTACCAGGTTGATAAAAGTAAAGAAGGAATCCCCAGGAGTTGCAGCATTATTGCTACAATAGTGGAGCTCACCAGCTGTTGAAAATGCAACAAGATGATGGAGCTTAGTGAAAAGAAGTTGCCTTCACTAAGTGGGCCCACAGGCTATTTTTGGCGCAAAGTCTATTTTTAGACTATGTCTATTTTTAGACATATGGATCATGGTCTATGAGTTGCAGGATGCTATTAATGGATAATTGGTCGTGTTGGAAAAAATAGATGGACCTCTATTTTTAGACATATGGGCAGAGTCCATTTTTAGACTGCCAGTCAAAAAAAAAATAGAACAGTTGAATATTATTAGCTCTTAATAATATTTGGACTATAAACATTATCTTATCCTCTTGCAGCACTTCAGTTTGAGCTACGAGTGTGGCACATGCAACTGCCAAAAGGAAATATGCTTTTCCTATGGGTTAGTTGAGCTATTGCATGATGGACTTCAGTTAGAACTCAAGTGATTGAGTTTGGTGGAGTTGATTGAGGAGTTGATGGAGTTGTGTTCAGTTTTTTTTGTGTAAATCAGATAGTTATATTATATAACAAAGTATAGTACAAAATTTCTGCTAATGCAGATGGACTTCTTGGACAGATTACCTAACAGTATAGACGAGACTGTAAACACAGAGGCACACCACGCAGGGCGGCAGCTACTAATTTTATTCGCAGGAACCCCGAGGGTTATTACATAGTAAACCGAGGATTTGACCAGGGGAAAAACAGAGAGATCCAAAAGGACTAGAAGACTGAGAAAAGAAGACGAAACCAGAGGAAGAGGCTAGATGTTCTTGCCCATCAAGCTAATGGCATCGAGGCTCATATGAGCAGCATGGGATTTGACGCGGGCCTGCATGTCTTTGAGAATGTCTTCATCCTTCTCCGGTGTGCTTGCGTTCGGAGTCTGAGTCGCGCAGGGTCCCTGGTTAATGGTATCTTTGAGCAGTCGGCACAGGAGGGTCATCTTACGGTCCACCACTTGGATGGCTTCCTGAGCTCTGTTAATGCGGCCTTCCAGGGAGTTGTTGAAGTCCAGAATTTTGGCCATCTGCGCATCAGTTAAATTTACCTATGTAATGATCCTAGGCCTATCCTTCTCCATTGCCTCCAGCGCTTTTGCAATCAGAGTTTTGGTGCGCCAGCTCTCCACTTGGGTACGCACGAACTGCGTAGCCCTTTTAGCTGGGGTCCCTGGGTCATGTAACCAGTCCACCTCTGCAGCAATTTCCTCCTCAGTCCGTCCATCCTCTTCCCGTTTCACCTTGTCTTCCAGTTCTTCCATCTTGCGTTTATGTCTGGCTGCAGCTCGAGTCTCGTAACCTTTCTTAGCTTCATTGAGGTCCTGGATTGCTGTTGCGCTGCGGCTTCCGCTTCCTTCCATGACTGCTCTGTTGTGCCTGCTTTCACTACTCCGAATGTTGCTTACACCCGACACAAGAGCAAGATTGATTTGAAGAGGATTGCGATTTCTGTACTTATAGCAATTTTGATTGAGAGGGCTCCTGCAGGAGATGGCTGTCCCATTTAAGTTTTGAGTACAATTGTCATAAATGTAAGATCTGTTCGCACAGGCGAAACCAAAGTGGGCAGAGTCCAAGAGGAGAATGCTGCTCAAGCCGTGATTTCCTAAATGCCAAGTGGGCTGTACCAGCAAAGGATTATGACGGTGAATGGAGGTTGCGGCGGTAGTCTGTGTGATGACCTGCTGTTTCCTTCTGTTCTTGGTGACCAGCTCCCCATATGCATTAAGGATTATATTAAATGCGCGGAGAGCCTTACCTTGTATGATTATGCCCGAGGTGACGGAATGGCTGGAGCTGCTGCAGTCGTATCAATCACCTTAATCGTATTCAACCATTCCTATGCTGACATGCCGCCGCCGGGTTATGCTTTGTCCTTTCCACCCTGTCATGCCATCACTTAGGTAATGATGATTTTTGCTGCTGATGTGTTCCATCTCCCGGAGCCTGATGCTGGGGCCGTCTTCCCTTATGAGGAGTTGACGTGGAGAATGTCCTTTGCCGCCAGCTGTTCGCATTTCACCTTGAGGGTGGGGCAGTTAACGTTCTGCCAACAATTGTTAGTAATGAGGTGCGGGGTGTCAGCTCCGTGGTTAGCCAGAAAATCGGCCACGCCATTTGCCTTCCTCCTGATAGATTGGAAGACTGTGCCTTTTAGATCTCCGATCAATTCCGCAATGCTTTCGGTTGCCTTCGCTAGTCTCCAGTGCTTGGTAACTTTGCTGAGTTGAGTTCCTGCCTGGAGACGTTTAGCTGCTAAAATTGCTACAGCGGAATCACCCTCTACTATGAAATTTCCCTGTCTGCGAGATTTGAGAATTCTTAGACCTTGCTCCATTGCTGCAAATTCCGCCTCGTTGTTCGTACATTCCCCCAAAGATCTGCAGAAAATATGGATTATGTCGCCTTTGTGATTACGTATGACTCCGCCTATTCCTGCAATGCCCGGGTTGCCCCTCGAAGCGCCATCAAAATTCAGCTTGAGACAGGCTTCAGGGGGAGGTTGCCAATGGTGGACTGGAGAAGAGGAGAGGGCGCGATGACCTCCGGGGGGGCAGCTGCTAAAGGCTTCCAGTTGAAAAGCCTTTAATATGCGTAAGTCTTTTCCCGTTGGTTTGTCCGTTGGGTTGATTTTGCATTTGGTCTGAACCAACTGTTTGATGTTAATTAGAATGGAATCTTTTGCATATTCAATGCTTCGAGTTTCTTGAGTAAAGACTCGTCTGTTCCTTTCTTTCCATATGGTCCAAGTAACAAAACCTGGGCTGCATTTCCAGATGCTGTTAACACTACCCATTTGAGAGAAATTTTTCCTCCAGTTGATTATCGATTCCTGAATTGAGTCCCTGTTTCTATCTGTGTCTTCCAAGATTGCTTCCAACCATAACCATAGCTGGGAAGCCCATTCACAGGAGTTGAAGAGATGATTCATCGTCTCCTCCTCCTGTTGACACATGTGGCATTTTGAGGGTCCCTGAAATCCTTTTTTCCGTAAATTCTCCCAAGTTAGAGTTCTCTTCTGCATCATAAGCCAGAGGAAGGTGCGAATTTTCGGCCATAGGAGGTTATCGCATACTTTATCAGCCCAAGGAACAATGTCAGGATGCTCTACCTGTTCAATTATGCTTCGTGCTTCTTTGAGCGTAAATTCCCCATTGCCCTTTGGCCCCCACCTGAGTTTTTCATCCTCAACAGCAATTCGAATTTTCCTTTTGTGAAGTTGCTGGTTTAGGTCATGGATAATCTGTTGCGGCACACCATACTGGTCTGGGTCAAAAATTTTCCATTCTCTCCAATCTGGATCTTCACTGTCAGGGTTCCAGTAATGGTTGACTCTGTTGTGGCCCTCTGATTGGTAGGCATGCAAGAGGGGAGTGAGGATTGGAGACTCTAATTTGGGGGTTTGCTGCCAAGCGTCTTCCCAGAAGAGAGCTTGGGTGCCGTTGCGAATTTCCCAGAAGCAGTGATCCTGAATGATGCTTCTGTTGCCTTGAGCGTGATTCCAAATGGGGGATCCACCGGTCGTATCCTGCATTCGTATGAGATCTAAAATGCTGCTGGTGGGCTTATATTTTTCCTTCCAGTGAGTGGCCCAGGGGAGGTTATTGCTAGAAATCCATTTCCACCAGATTTTGGCACCACAGACTCTGTTGGTGATAAAAGGATCCACCAGGTTTAGGCCTCCTCTATTCTTGGGTCTGCAGAGTTTTTTCCATGCAACTAGTGACCATTTTTTCTTTTCCTTGTTGCCACCCCAAAGAAAGGTGGAGTTGTGTTCAGTTTGACTTAGTTGAACTAGTTGTATTTAGTCTAACTGACAAATACACTAGTGATGAGTTGTGTGAATTAATTATTAATTAATTCACTAATTATTAACTCATAAATCAACTAAAGAATACATCAGTTAACTCAGTGCATGGACAGCTCAGTGGAGACAAGTGTTAGATGTGGGTGAAAGGGTGAGACTACTATCAGTTGTGACTATAGTTGTGCATGAGATTTGCACAATCATTGATTAAGATTGCCAATGAGAATTGCGCAGTACAAGCCAAGGGGATTCGAACTTGGATACCATCTATTCTCAACTTGGATTGCGCAGTAGAGGCAGGCAAACAGTGGAGGATATTTGAACCCATGACTTGTTCAGATCTGAGCTAGTTTTGTGTGTAGCATGTGGAGATAGTATTGAGTAATTGTGAGGAGTATTGTACTATGTATTGTTACATGTTCTCTATCATTATAATATACAGATAGTTGGGGGTTTTCAGTCGTATGTTTTCCCCATTACATACTGTGTTGATATGTGTGATTGATGTTTCAATGTGCACATGCGTTTGTTTTTTTAATTCCGCAAATTGATGATCAATGGTAGAGGAGGTTATGTGTTATGCATGAATTCCACAAATAGTGTATAATCAAGATAATCTCTATGAATAAGCGTTATATTATTCAAATTTCTACATGGTATCAGAGCAAGTTGATCATCAGATCTATCATTCAGAAAGTGATTACATTTTATTTCTTTAGGCAGAGGTGTAATCGGGCCAAGTAGCCTCTGGATTCGTCCTTCTTTTGGAAGGTGAGATATCCAGTAAATGCCCATACAGTCAATCTATGTACGAGAAATAATTTGTTCTCATGAATTTTAGATCAGAAGCGGTTGAGTTTTGAGCTGGTGGAATTCGAATTTGCAGCAGTGTTTTCTTGGGGTCGAAGTTGAAATGTCTTTCAATGGATTGCGATTGGAGTATGCCCTTGAAGGTAGCTCGAATTATATTGCATGGAAAGACAGGATGGAGGTAGTGTTAGATGACAATGGGTTGAAGGAGTTCATAGATGCTGAAGTCCCAAAGCCTACTGATGATGCTCAAGTTGAGGCTTGGCAAAAGAAGACAGCAAAGTGTTGAAGGATTCTGTTGGAGGGCGTGAAGGATCACATTGTATACAGCC
>APFE031425570.1:13801-32461 GCA_000404065.3 Pinus taeda
CATTCTATCTATTATTGTAAATATTAAAAAATAATAAACACAAAATAATAAATGTTTCTTATTATTTATTTATTAATTTTTTGTTTGTTTGTCAAGATGTTTGTGCTCCTCTAGGCTTGACCTGTGGCTTGAGGAGTCGTGACCCATGGGCACCTAAGCTGTGAGAGTCACCTGACGATTACACCTGAACTTGGCCACACCATCCCTTAGCTAACTTGATTTTTTAGAATGTCTTCTCCCCCTAGCACAAGGCACAACCAACCTCCATGAGGTTTGATCCTGGGTCACCTCCCCATCTTCAACGAGTTGTCTTAGTGAGACTTAAGTATTGTTTATTTATTATTATTTAAATAATAATAAATATTTGTAATATTAATTATTAATTATTATTTGTATAGATATATTTTTTAGCATAGCGTTTTAAAATTTTAATTTAATTCTAGTAATTATTTGGTGGAACAATTTGCACTACACTAATTTTTAGTATTATTCGCGATAAGGGTTCGATATTTATCTCAAAAAAAACTCCCAACCAACCTAATTTCCCCCCAAATGCCACCAAACCAAACCAACCCTATTATAACTCACCAAGTGGAAAAAATGCTCCTAAAAATGAGCAAGACCAAAACTTGAAACATGTGCATATGGAAATAATGTCACATAGATTAATGGTCCTTTGAACTTTTCCAAGATGTTGCATTGATCTCACCCAGTGCAAAAATATAACTTGTGAAGGTGTTGAATACTTTGAACGTAGCATCACTAAGTTAGCCACCAAAACACTATGTTGAGAAGTAACAATATTTGCATTGTCTTTATAATGTTTTATAATTATTTGAAAAAAATACAACATAGTTGGATGCACCCTCCAACCAATCCTGATATCGCAACCCATGTGCTGCCATCTCTACCAGTGAAATGTCGAACTACCTCCTCTCTCCTCTTCACAACACTAGGCTAGCCTACACACTCCCTGCTGGAGATGGTAGCTCTGCTCCTCTCTGTTGTTGCTCAGTAATAGAGAAATCGAATTCATTGGCTAAGAATACTCTGAGGAAGAAATTCCCTCAAGTGTGTCTTCTTCTCCCCTACTAACGCTATTCTGCCAACAACTACTGCAAAATATCTGTGTCCCAGCTGAAGATCTTCTCTGCAAGGAAAAAAATGTTGCTTTCTTCTGCCTCTGGAAAGCTTCGATCTAGAGATCAAATTTTTCTGTCGACTCACTCAAAGAAATTGAATTCTCCTCAAAACTTCGACTTCCTTGGCCCACGAACTACGTTGCCTCTAGGGTTTCGGACTCCTCTTCCTTTCTGCTTTTGAGCTCTTCTGCTCATGATCTGTGCTCTGATACCATGTGAAAAATCGGTTACCTGATTCCTACTATAGCAACTGATGTTAATTCTTCTAATTGTTAATTCGATTAAAGAATTTATTTGTCGTGTGCTACAGCAAATATCGAATTAAATATATTGCAGCCTAGACTAATAAAAAACTGTAGAAACTAAATACAGCAGAGAGAAATAATCATCACACACATCTACACAGTTATTTTTGGACGAATGTCCCCGAAAAAACCCAGTGTGGGAAAACCGGTGCAACAGCTGAGGGTTTTAATTGTTATGAAATAGTAAATCTCAGTAGAATTCGTTGGATGCCCAACTGGCTATCTAATATAGAGAGAAACTGGCAAAAAGGTTAGTGAGAGAAATCTCACACTGTTCTGGGAGATTCAATTCTAATCAAGGGCTTGTTGACAAGCCCCACGCTGACTTTGCGTAGCTTCTACGTCAACCCTACGCAAAACTGTGTCACGCTGGCTAGGATTTGCATCAATCCCTCTGCTAACCTCCTGCTGACTGGAAATTCGATCTCCAAGCCTTCCTATCTCAGACCCCGGCTTCCTACATTGAATCTCGCCTCTCCTAGCTGGAATTCGAACTCCCTCTGAAGCTCTACATGGCACTACATTACCTCACTAAATTTTGAACTACTCTCTGCCTTCTCTGCCTTGCACTCCTCGAATCTGGAAAGCTTCCTCCGGTCTACTATCCCTGCCCCTCACTGCAAGAAATCACCTTGATCGATTCTCTAGCAACTGTTGTGCTACCCTCTCTAAGAAATTTGATCTATTGATGTCTCTCTAATGTATCTTCCAAATGCCCATCAAACCTCCTTTTATAATCCTTCAGTTGAGAACCAACGACCCAGATTAGATTTTAATCAATGGCTAAAATCATTTTGGCTTGATCCTCGTATTCTTCTAGAAGTTTCACCCACAGTTTGATTAATACCCTTTAATTATTTTAATTTCCTAAGTTTAGACTTAGGTACCCATTAAAAAAAATTAATTATTTTAATAAAATTGCTTTCTGGTAGAATTTCCCAAAACGATTCCTGGGTATTGTGGAATACATGTGTCCAGGACTTCTTGCGAATTTTGAGGCTTAGAGAACATTTGATGCTACCCGAAATCAACAGTTTGCATAGCATGCCAAGAGTGCGGCCATACAAATGATGCACAGGGTTCAGGCAACAAGTTTGGAGGGTTGATCCAATGAATTATAGTGAGCCATACAAACCATACAAGTGCCTAGTAAAAATCAGAATTTTTTTTGTAGCTTGCATTTATTTTCTTTGGACTATTTCTCAATAAGGGAGCCTTTGTATGATTAAGATTATTAATAATGATATAGTAGATTCGAAGGAAATAATTTATGTACATGCATATGTATGAAATTGGTGTATATTTGCTTTCGCTGATTTTATTTTTATTTACAAATCCCAACGATGCATTTTATAATCTACAATTTAATTTAATTGCAAGGAAATTAATAGGAAATAATTTGCCAATTGTCAGGTTTAAGGAAATTTAACATCTGAGTTCTTAAATTTTTCTAGCATCAGCAACACTTTCAAACAATTCTTCAAGCTAACTCATTCTTCTCTAGAGGATTTAAGCTCTCTTACATGCGGAAGTGCACTATAAAATACCAACAATTTGATTAGATATAGCACCTCTCGATTTTTTTCATCAAAATCTACATGTAAGGTTATATCAACAAGTCTAATTTCAACTCATGGGACTACTACCCATGTATATACAAGGGTAGCCATAGGAGAGTTTTTCTCCCACGATGCAGATTTCCAGTTAGCAGCCTCCTGTGCCCCTCAAATAGCAACCTCTCAGATGCCTCTCATTCATTATTAGTCGATTCATTCACTTGATCAGCATATTCATCAGAGGAAGATGGGTTAGCAACCATGAGGTACATTAGCCATTGTTTCATACAAAGTGCTTACCTTTAATGTTTTAAATGTCTAAGTAAGGATCACGACTTGAAGTCAAATAATGAATCATTATGCTTGGATATTACTCATTGCCTTATTTGACCTTGGTGGTAATATTTTCCTTCTAGTCTAGTATGACCACTCTAGGGATTTTCTTTCACTATCCAAGAGGGGCATGAATAAGAGGCCTAGATAGAGATAGTGTATCCACATCCTCCCATGATGAACAATTGCCATCTATTCCTCACTCCTTTTTCCTCTCTTTTGGTTTGGTTGTTGTCAATCACTCATATTGGTCCCTTCTTGTCTCATCCTATGAGAAGAGGGGCTTGGAAATGCCTAGAAATTGATGCAACCACAAAAGGAAAGAAATAAAAGAGCATGTGCCAAATGTTAAATGTAAAAAATGGCAAGGGATAAATTATGATCAAAAGCCAAGTTAACTTGAATTGTACCCCCTCATGTGAGGCCAATGGTGATTAATTGTAGTCCCATGCATATCATGATATAGCAAAATAAAAGGGACTTAAATAAACATCCCAACCCCTATGAGCAGTGAACTACAAATCATAAATGAGTTCTAAAGTGAAATCAATGAAGTTTGTAAAACAAGCTAATTAAAGCAAAGTAAACGTTAATTAAAGGGTGGAAAAAAGCAAAAGCAGTGCTGAGGAAAGAGTAATTCAAGTAATACAAGTGCTCCCACCACAAAGGCACTTACAAATGCAAGGTCTTGTGTAACCCATGTATAAGACTATGACACATCTCATGAAGTGCACCCCTAACCATATCGATTATCACTTACACCTATCGATTGAATGGTCAACCTGGGAATTATTCATACCCCTCAGGCTAGAAGCACTTAACAGAGGTAATTGATGACCCTCTCAGACCTAAATTTGGCAACTTGTATAAGGTCTTAAACTAGAGTATAGTTTCAAGAAAATTTACTGGGCATAACAGCATTAAATATCCTATGGAGTAGAAAATAGTGCTCGCCGTTGGTCGTCTGTATAGTGCGAATGGCTATTGATCGAAGGATAAACAGCACTGTGAAATTGGAATCTTTTAATGTCACCGCTATAAAGTGCTGGATATGCACTGATCAGTTGGTCGTCTGTATAGTGTGAAAAGTGGTTTCAAAACATGGAATTGCAAAAATCATGTACTCTCTTGATATAGTGCCATCCAATCCACGATCTTTCGTTGGCACTGGCGATGTCAGGAATAGACAGAAGCAGGATCTGTGTGTTGAACGATGGAAAGCACTGAACGTTAACAAAACGTGTGAATTATATTTGGCATTTAGGTGTCGTGAATTCATGGCGTTTCGCCTAACCCATCTTGCACTGCATTTGGACGGACAGTTACGGAAATCGGAAATTTCAAGACATTTTCAGATGTTACAATGTGGATGATGGATTGAATTTAGGTTTATGTGATTTATATTTTATGGATTTTTTTTTGAGAAATGAAGTTGTTTTAAAATATATTTTTTTGTTGGGAGAAATGAAGTTATAAGGCATTTCTAATTATTGAGTGTGGCTTTATGTCTGGACAAGATGGAACATCTGATTATGGTGTTCAAATTGATTTAAGACATTTTCTTTTAATAAATTTGTCTTGACCATGAATTACATTGTGATGGTTCAAAACTCTTGGATAAATTATCTGATTTCTCAAAAAAAAATCCAAACACATTAAATCTTTATATGAGTTTAGAAAAAATTAATCTAAAAATGTTCCAAAAAATCAAAACATGACAAAATTGAACTAAAATTTTGTTTTACTTTTTTGCTATCTATTAAACTCTTACATCAAGAAATTATATAGTAGAAGAAATTAAGTTATATAGTAGAAGAAATTAAGTTGGTATTTCAAAGTCATAACTTTCACATATAAATTAATATCTTCCTATGCCTAGAATTTCAAATCTCATCTATATTACAAAAAAAATGATGAGAAATTTTATTTTTTTTTTTCTTTTTATGAAAATTTATAGATGTTAATTTTGTTTTTTAAAATTAATAAGAATTTTCAGCATTTTATTTTTAACTTTTTATGCAAATTTATAATATTTATCTGTATAGAGCTTATATGAAATTTATCATTAGTAATATTTTTTAATTTTTTTTATTTCAATTTTAATAAAGGAGTGTCTTTTGTTTTTTATTCTCATTAATGTGTTACTATCCAATCTAAAGATAAAAAATAAATAAATAAAAAATTGATTGTGATTGTATTTAAATAATTTTTATTATTTTCAAATTCCCCAATATTCAATATTAAAATAATGACATTTGAAAAAATGAGTATGATATATTAAATGCTGGCCAGCCTTGATGGGGCCCATCACCCCACCTTCCAACCAACAACCAAACATCCCCTAAGCCCCTCCTTTGGTTTAATTTTTTTAGTGATGTAGAGTTAATTTTTTGTCAACCCCACCAGCACACCCCCAATGCCCCCAAAACATCCCAACCACCCAAAATCCGCCCCCTTCCACCCCTCAAAACAGCCCCTACAACCCCCTTGAAGGGCCCTCCAACATCCCTGGCAACCTCCAACAGCCCGCCCTCCATCTAGTCTAAAGTGATTTTTTTTCTTCATTGAGGTATATGTACTTTTTTCAACTCTTTTTTATAATGATAGTGTTTAATTAAAAAACTCATCATCATACTATTTTCCTTTAGCTTCTAACATCCAGTACTTCCCTAATTCTCAAAGATTACTATCAAGATTCAATGATCACATTGAATGCATTATATTATAAAGAATTATCTATACTAATTATTATTCTTACAAAATTTTATTCTACATAATTTTATGATATTAATTTGATAATTGGTAATTAAATTTTATTACTGATTTCATTTAAAAATGTCAAATGTATAATCCATTACAAAATATTAATTTTAATAATAGGAAAAAATATTCTCACGCAGCATATATTATTATATTATTATTATTATTATTATAATATTATATATATATATAATAAACATTTTTTATTCCCATAAACTTGTTTTTATATTTAAATCATTTATACATTTATTTCAACCTGATAGATTTTGATATACCCCTAACTCTTCCACATCCATGCACTTTCCAATTAATTTACGACTCACTAAAATGAAAGATTTCACCAAAAGTTTTATGAAAAGTCAATAATTTAATTAAGATGCCAAAAATTTATTTGGTGGAATTACTTTGCAATGAATCCCCATTGGGTACAACAAATAAATGGTTACAGGAATTTATTTTATTTTTATACCTTTTAGAAATGATTTTTCCCACCTGCTTATGATTTATGTAATCATTTGACACATGATGTATTCAAGGTTAACTCTTATTTTCTTAGTCTCTTTACATGGTTGTGCTTTTGTGTAAGAGAAAAGTAAGTATAATTGGGGTAATTTGGATTTTTTTTACCTGATCAAATAACTTAAAACAATTCATCTAGTTGGAATTTCTATTAACCTCTTAAATGTATTTGTTGAATTAATATGAGAAAATAACAAAAACATTATATTTATTTAAGTAATTTTTATTTAGAATTTATAAGAGTTGTGTCATGTCAAATTATTAGACTAAGAAGAATAGTATTATTTATGGTATCTATTGAAAATATATTTTACTTTTAAATTATGAAGATGCATGGGGTGTTTAATAAAGTGAATTAGTTATATTTTTCATATTTAGTTGAATTATGGGTATTTGTTAATATCCCATAAATATATGTGCAATTTTACATGTTCACAAAGTAAACCACTATGTATATTAGTTTATTATCTAATTAATTTGGATATAAGTATATCATGACTTTTCTATTCTATTAATAAATGAATTATACAATAAACTTATTATATAATGATTTTTTATAAATTAAATAAATGTATTAATTTATGATTAAATGAATACATTAATTTAGGTTTAAATAAATGTATGTATTTATGGTTAAATAAATGTATTAATTAAAATAAAAATTGAATTGAAAATTAAAAATTAAATAAAAATTAATTTAAAAAATTTTATGTGGTCGGCCAAACTGTCGCTACAACAAACCCATTACATATTTATCACAACCCCTTTTTTTTCTTTTCTCCGTATATCAGTCCTGATGATGAGTCTTGGTCTAGACTCGAAACGTCGACCAATGTAAAGATGAACACTGTGGAAAATCTGAATTCCTCTCAAAAACCACTATGTATTAAATATATGTATCTTTTTATAAGTCCCGTGTACTATGTCATAGGTTCATATAGTAAAGCCCCATAAATTAGATATATGTATCTTGCCATAAGCTTTCGTGTAATTGAGTAACAATATTAGTTTTGTTCAAACTAGAAAATGATATGAATTGAATAAGTAGTTGAACCATAGTGAATGAACCATTTAAAAGGTTCATGCTTACCACATATCTTCCCCTATGAAGAGATAAATGTTCAACCTCTCCCTTTATTGTGTATAAGCACACATGGATCATTTTGTGAAGTAGTTTCGTAAACTCCCACCCCAACCCCATTGATGAATTTCATGTGGGGATGTAGCCTCTAACACAACATTTTCTGATAAATTCTTATGATAATTGATTTCTGGGGAACATACATTATTTTACAAAACATATGAGTTGATGATATTTATTTTAAAAGTAACATTCTAAAATATGTTAACTATAAATGGTTTTCCTATTAAATGTCACTCGTGGTGAAACCCTTGCATTCCTGCCAAATTATATGGGTGTGGTAAGTTAAAGAAGGAACTATTAATTGGATGTGTGTGAGAAAGTAAGTGAGGGCTTATACAATGTGTTAATAGGGATAATAAATCTTAATTTCCAGATAAGTGAAGAACAATGTTACCGAGCCTAGACAAAACCACAGGCTACTTAGATGGGGATTAAGCTAGAGTAAAATTACTTTAAAATAATAAGTCACTCTATGTGAAGATGTAGGTTATTATAGTAATTTGGTAAGGTGAATTATCGATAAATAGAGAAAATATCCTTGGATAGGTGGCAAAGGTCTCCATAGATTAACCCCTATGGTGACATGAGCTTCAAAACAAAGGGATTTTTTACCAAGACAAATTGTGAACGAGGAGATGTCTACAAATTAGTAACAAAAATAGCTCATCTAAAAGGAGGTTGGTTTCGGAGAAAAACTTGTAGAAGTATGGAAGTAATATATAGATGCTTTGATCCTAAGGGTTAGCTCAATTAGAGATTGAAGTAATGTGAAATCTATGAAAATTGAGAGATATAAGGTTTAACCCCCCTTGGTTGTGACCACATTTATTGAGAGGAGGACAGGCCATAGAGCCTAGAGGTTTACTAGTAGTTATGTGCCAGGGAGGTTGTTGGGTTCCTACAGGATACAAAAGAAAAAATATATTGATGCTTTGAAATATAATAATGCCAAAATATGAGAAGAATATGACTTGGTGTGATGATCTTCTAATCCTTCCATAGTATATGTGACCAAATTAGGATATAGGTACCTCATTGACAAAGCCTTCAACAAACAACTAGTTTCATGGAGAAGTGAGGGTTCCTCCCAAAATATATTTTTCATTTAGTTAGTATTTCAAAACAAGGATCCCAGCTAGGAATGTAATGCCCCTATTTTGATCCCTAAATTAATAGTGTATGTTTGTACATGGTTAAAGGATAGATGGCTTATAAATGTAATAATAATAATAATTCACAAATTATAGTTGGAAATTGATAAGATTCATAGGGGGCTATGAATCTCAGGGAAAATTTTAAGGATGGAAATTTATCTTAAAGTTTAGAAACCTTGGCGAACCTTACTAGTCACTAACTTGCAAACTATAAAATGTTTGTGAGAATAATTTCGGCAAAATCACATAAAAAATTCTTTGTCGACGCGTTTCGAACCAACCAGTGTGGTTCATCGTTAGGACAAGTTGAAGATCCAATCTGAGCGATGAGTTAAATAGAGACAACAGGCCAATCCAACAGCTAAATTTCCCGGGTAATGGTTAAAGGACCTCTAACGGCTAGGTTTGACGAGGCCCAGGGGGAGGGATCCCAATTTTTATTTAATTATTTTATTTATCAATTTATTTGTTATTATTATTAATATTATATAATGGTAAATAAATAGAAATATACATAATGGTAAATAAATATATAATAATTTTAATATTGGTAATAATATTATTAATATTAATAGATAATATAATATGAATAATATTATATATAATATAGATATAATAATTATAATAATAACAAATAAATTGATAAATAAAATAATTAAATAAAAATTGGGATCCCTCCCCCTGGGCCTAGTCAAACCTAGTCGTTAGAGGTCCTTTAACCATTACCCGAGAAATTTAGCTGTTGGATTGGCCTGCTGTCTCTATTTAACTCATCGCTCAAATTGGATCTTCAACTTGTCCTAACGATGAACCACACTGGTTGGTTCGAAACGCATCGGCAAAGAATTTTTTATGTGATTTTGCCGAAATTATTCTCACAAACAAGATTATGGATCATAGAAGTCTGAATTCTTTATAAAATGTTTACTGATATGTTTGTAAAAATATTCAAATTTCTAATGATTTTATATAGCCTCTATAAAAATTGGCGATTTTTTAAGGTAAAATAATTTTATAATATAAAATTTGGGTGAATCAGTTTTAGGAAAAATGCAAATTGGCGAATCTTTTTTTGGAAAAAACATAAAAAATTAGCCTACCTGAGAATATTAGCCCCTAAAATTTTCCCTAACTATGATTCCATGAGGGATTTGCATAGCTATAGAGATAGACAAAAATTGTAACATTTTAATAAATCATTTTTTAATTAGTTACAAAAAAGAGTTACATGAGGTTATTTGGGAAGCCACATGGCACACTGTGAGAATTCATATTTTAACCATGTTTTTGATGGTTAGTGGGGTGGTGTAAGGTAGGAGGACATTCTTCATCCTTCTTTCTCATTCTTTCTTGTTTTTCCTTCTTGGAGAGAAGAGAAGAGTCCTTGTAAAATAGTCATTACTAGTTCATTGTATGGGAATATTGGTTGTTTTCTAGTAAGGTTAAGATGGATAGATGTATGGATGGATTGGCATTTTGAGGAAAACTATCCATATCTAAATATATGGATCTTCTATCATTGGGATTTCCTAACTAGACTATATTTCATCCCTAGTGAAAAATGGAATAGTGATCCAGGTGGATATTGGTGGCCACCCGCCAATTCCACTTGGACCCCCACAATTGCTTCTTTTAGTTTTTCAGTTTCCTTAATTGTAGCACAGTTTACTATTTTTAGCAGTTTTTCGGGTCTTAAACTTCCAGAGCCATTTTGAGGCCCTAAACGACGTTTTTTGGAAATTTACCGCCGACGATTTTATCTCCAAAATCATCTTTTTCATCATGTTCCTCGAAGAGATCTTTCCAATGGGTTATCACGCACGTAAAACGGAGATAATATAACCAAGTCGCGACCCCGGGAAGTTGGTTGTCCAACTCACCCCAACGGGGCCCACAAACTCTTGGTGTTACATCTCCTCGGGTTAGGATTTTGGTTGTTTAGGGTTTGCTCTTATTGTCCAATAATAAAAAGGCCCTTGAGCCTCATTGTAAGGCAATTCAGAGGCATGTAGCCACCACATATCTTCTCAGAGATAAGCTACCATCGTCCTAGTTGGTTTATTTCCATTTTTGTTTATAACCATATTTCAGTATTTTACATTAATGAAATGAAGTATTATTTCCACTGCATATCTATCTTTATGGTTATCTCTGTAATTTGTTGTGTTCTTGTATAAATCCGGATCAGTGGTATCAGAGCGGTCTGCTTTTTCTCTGTTTTTCTTTGCATGTCCCCAACGAGGTCGGGATATAAGGAGTTAGGGCTTGAACTGGTCGAACCTTTGCAAGACCAGTCTCGCAAATCCTGACAGCCTCCCATGGTGGAAGACAAGAAAGATGAGGGGGCAAGAGATCCTATCAAAATCTTGCTCGAAGAAGCCCTCGAGCGACAAAGGAATGCGATGATGGACAGCTTTGTGTAGATCCTTCAGCGGCTACTCAGAGGCGATGCATTGGCTTCCAACAGCTACTCTGGAAATGCCACACCCTTTAAGGTACAAGTTAATTTGAAATCCCCATCTTCGAGGGTCAAATAGACGCAGATGTCGTAGATAAATGGTTAAATTTTCTAGATGGGTATTTTTCTGTTCATGATTTTTCCAGTTGGGAAAAGATTATTTTCGCTCTTCTCAAAGCAGCCCCCCATGTCAAGGACTAGTGGGAAACCTACTGCGACCAGAAGGATGAAAGTACAGGCTCACTATTTTCAGCCGCACCCACTTGGAATTCATTCTGGGATTTCATCAAGGAGCAGTACTACCCTTTCGAAAGCTATGAGGATCAATACATAAAGTGGACCACACTGCGACAGGGAAGGGACCAAGACGTGCCAGAGTTTACCAATATTTTCCATACCCTTCACACAAAGTTGGGTATCAAGGATTCAGAGCAGCAATTGGTACTCAAATACCATGGTTGCCTGCACAAGTAAATCCAGGAAGAAATAGAATTCCTGAACATCTCCTCGCTTGGCATGGCATACCGATATGTCATCAAGGTCGAGCAAAAGTTTAAACAGAAGAAGGGAGACTTTGGATCTGCGAATCCAAAGCAAGGGAAAGGTGCCCCCAAACCGCATAACAAAGGACAAAGCAAAGGCAGGGCAACCCAAGACAACCCGCCAAAGCTGCAAGCAAAGAAAAGAGACGCGAAGCCAAAAAAGGACACGGGAAAGTGGTGTGAGTTCCATAAGAGCTCCACTCACAACACAAGTGAGTGTTGGGCCAAGCAGTCACTAATGGCCGAGCTAAAGGTTTCAGAATCATATGCATGTTCCGACTCTGAGTCAGAACCCGAGAAGGGGAATGACAAAGGGAAGTAGATTATCAATGCGGAGCCCAACGCCACTGTTGCCAACACAAAGATCCAGAAGGAGGAACCCGAAAATCTAGAGGAGGAGGAGTGTCTCTTCCACTCCTAGATGTGGGTAAAGGGCTCCCTGCTACAGTTCATTGTCGACAGCGGGAGCCAAAAGAACCTCATTTGGCAGAGGTCGTGAAGTAGTTGGGCTTACCGACCACAACACATCCACAACCATACACCATCGTGTAGCTTCACCAAGGACGGCATCTTTGCATGAGTCAGCAGTGTCGCCTTCCATGCAACACTAAGCACTTCACAGATGAGGTATTGTGTGACATTGCTCCCCTTGAAGTTTGTGATGTATTATTAGTACAACCATACTTGTGGAAGCGACATGTTGTGTATGAATCAAGGCCCCATGCTATTATTATTACTTTGGGGAATAAGTTGTACAGGATACCGGAGGTAGCACCACCTACCTCCATCTCTTTGGTTACTACAAAACAATGCAGTAAGCTCATTTCCAAAACCGGGAAATTTGTTTTCCTAATGATACACCCTCAAGGAAAGAAGAAGACGATGGCCATGACCTCCAGACATGGCCCCTCCGCATGACAACTATAGATGGACAAGGTTGTGGAGGAGTATGAGGACATCTTCACCTCCCTCGCAGGCATTCCTTTACACTATCAAGTCAAGCACTCCATCGATCTAACCCCAAGTGCGTCGCTGCCCAATGGACCAATCTATCGGCGCTCTGTTTTGGAGAACGATGAAATCAAGAGGCAGATTCAGGAGCTACTGCAGAAAGGTCACATCCTTCCAAGTTCATCGCCCTGTGGGAGCCTGATCATGTTGGTACAACAGAAGGATGAGACTTGGAGACTCTGTATTGACTATCGAGCGCTGAACAAGATCATTGTTTGTAATAGGTACCCGATCCCACGGATTGATGACCTCCTAGACCAACTGAAGGGGCCAAAATATTTTAGAAAGATCGATTTGAAGCCAGGATATCACCAGGTAACAATCAAACCCTCCGATGTGTGGAAGACTGCCTTCAAAGCCAAGGAAGGCCTTTTCAAATGGTTGGTTATGCCTTTTGGATTGACGAATGCTCCGGCAACCTTCATGAGGCTAATGGATGACATCTTATGGCCATTCACCAACTCATTTGTGGTGGTATATTTGGATGACATCCTAATCTTCAACCAGAGTTGGGAAGATCACCTCCACCACTTTCGACAGGTTCTCCAAACATTGCAGCAAAATAAGTTATGTGCCAATCTGGAGAAATGAACTTTTGGCATGACCCAAGTTCAGTATCTAGGATACGCTATTGATGAACAGGGGGTGCATGTCGATCCAGCCAAGATCCAAGTCATTCAGGATTGGCCATCTCCAACCACTTTGACAGAGCTTCACAGCTTCCTAGGTCTTGCCAACTTCTACTACAAGTTCGTGTTGGGATTTTCTCATATCACTTGGCCCATGAGTCAAGTCACCAAGGGAGGAGCGAAAGAAAATTTCTTTTGGTCTGAATCTCAACAGAAGGCATTCACAGAGTTGAAAGATCGCCTCTTCTTGGCACCAATGCTCACATTACCAGACTTGTATCTACTCACGCAAATTCGGCTCATGTCCAATCTGAAACAAATAAGGCAAATAGCTTCATTGAGCACATCCAACATATTCGCCAATAGGTCCATGACATTCTGGAGAAATCAAATGCCAAGTACAAGCAGCGACATGATCAACATCGGGTGCCACACAAGTTTGAGGTGGGCGACAAAGTCTGGTTGCATTTGCAAAAGGAACGCCTTACCGGAGCCTATCAGAAACTCGGACCACTCCGATATGGTCCTTACACCATTACCAAGGTTGTGGGAGATAATGCATTTGAGCTCAACATTCCCCCATTCCTTGGCCTTCACCCAATGTTCAATGTGGACTGCCCTCGTCCATACCTTCCACCATTACTAGACACATCTGACATTGCAGAATAACTCACACCCATAGAGTTAAATCCAGATTTCACGAAACAAGCTGCAACTGATCGGATCATGGACACATAGATCAAGCACACTCGCCAACAGAATATCCAACTGTATCGATTTGTCAAAGCAGGCCAACTCCTTCACCAAGGCAAGTGGCTCACCAGGGACCAAGTTCAGCAGAAGTTTCCTCATCTCATGGAGGAACTCAATGTAATGGGGACCATTGCTTCCTAAGGCGGGAGGAATGATCCAGGTGGATATTTGTGGCCACCTACCAATTCCACTTGGACCCCCACCATTTCTTCTTTTGGTTTTTCAGTTTCCTTAATTGTAGCACAGTTTACTATTTTTAGCAGTTTTTCGAGTCCTAAACTTCTGGGGCCGTTTTGAGGCCCTAAACGACGTTTTTGGGAAATCTACCGCCAGCGATTTCTTTTCTAAAATCATCTTTTTCATCGTAGTCCTCCGAGAGATATTTCCAACAGGTTATCATGTGCACCAAACAAAGATAATATGACCAAGTCGCAACCACAGGAAGTTGGCTATCCAACTCACCCCAACGGGGCCCATAAACTCTTGGTGTTACATCTCCTCAGGTTAGGGTTTTGGTTGTTTATGGTTTGCTCTTATTTTTCAATAATAAAAAGGTCCTTGAGCCTCATTGTAAGGCAGTTCAGAGGCATGTAGCCACCACATCTCTTCTCAGAGATAAGCTACCATCGCTTTAGCTGGTTTATTTCCATTTATGTTTGTAAGCATTTCAATGTTTTACATTGATGAAATGAAGTATTATTTCCATTGCATATCTATATTTATGTTTATCTTTGTAATTTGTTGTGTTCCTGTATAAATCTGTATCAAATAGCTTGGGGGCTATATTGCAAGAAAAAAATTTGTTTCTTTGGGTTGTGCAAGCTAAAGGGGAAAGAGAGATGGCAAGTTGATATTATTTTTTGAGTAATTTTAATTGAACAAAATATGATAGCCTCATATCTTAGCTACATGTAAGTTATTGGAGTTACCTTAGACACCTATCATTGTGAATCCATAGTCTTAGCTTGGGGTGACTTGCTAATAAGAGATTTGAAGTAGTAGTGTTTTTGGTTGGGAGGAAGATCTAATGCCTACAACTAGTGGGTATGGTTACTTAATAAAGATAAGTTTTCTCTATGAATTTTATTCATCATAAGTTTATTCTATTATTTCTCATTATATAATGCCATGTATCCATTTTATTGATATACACTTTATGAGAGACATGCTTACATGTTCATGTATATAATTTCTTGATAGCTCTGCATGACTTCTTCTCAATTGCATGCTTCTTTATTGATGTAAAATGTATCATATTTCCAAAACTAGTTCAGGAACTCAAATTCTTAGGATACCATATCATTTAGGTGCATTACAATTTGTTATTAGAAAGGAAATTTGTGGTAATGTTTCTTGATGTTCAGCTAGCCATGTTAGATTATGGTATTAGGGTGAAGTTTCAACTACTAGGCCTATATGAATAGATATCAATGTGAATTTGGTAAGATTCATTGTTCTAGAGTTTCAATTTTTGTTGAAGTTATATGAAAATGGTGATAATGGAGTGAAATCCATAATTTTAAATAGAATTATATATATAATGGTTTGGGAGTGTTGAATAAGTGAGTAGTATGTCATATTAAACCATGTAGAGATTATTATATAGATTTCATGGTGTACTATCTATTTTTTTTTTTTGAAAAATTATGTACACCCATTAATGTCCTAGAGTATTTTGATTTTGAAATAGATGGTTTAGATTTACTATAAATTTGATTGAAAATTTCTAAATTAAAATAAATTATCGAAATAGTGTTTCAAAAATCACTAATGAAGAAAAATAAAAACCACCAACCAAAAAAAAATTATTAACGAGAAGTCCATTTTTAAATAACCAATAATTAATGAATTAGTTAGTACACATCGCATCTCAATAATTCATGAGATAACTTATTATCTAACATATAAAAAGAATCACATCTCCAATAATTAATGAATTAGTTAGTACACGTGGCATCTCAATAATTCATGAGATAACTTGTTATCTAACATATAAAAAGAATCACATCTCCAATAATTAATGAATTATTTAGTACACGTCGCATCTCAATAATTCATGAGATAACTTATTATCTAACATATAAAAAGATTAACTTATTCTTTAACATATAAAAAGAAAAAGAAAAAATAATTCATGAGGTAACTTATTATCTAACATATAAAAAAGTAACTTATTATTTAACCTATAAAAACTTATCATCTAACTTATAAAAAGAGTAACTTATTATTTAACATATAAAAAGAAAAAGGAAAAATAATTCATAAGATAACTTATTATCTAACATATAAAAAAATAACTTATTATTTAACCTATAAAAAGAAAAAGGAAAATATCAGAAAAGTAAATATATATACTTTTTATTCTAAGTGTCATCTCAATCTTACTCTTCAACATTCTCTTTACCAACTCTATTTCATTTTTCTCTCTAAGGATTATCATTTTTATTATTTCTCATTTCTAACACTATTATCCTTTTTATGATATATGATTAAAGTATTCGAATTGTATTCAAATATCTTCGCATTTAAAATGTTTATTTTGACTTGCACTATGCATGTGGTATAGTTATATTTATTGGTTTATATAGCATGCATCTCTTTCCAATCAAGGTGACATTATGAATTACAACATTGTTATTCATAGTGTCTCTTCCAGATCATTCGATCCAGTTGTTATTCATTATGGTTCCGTCTATGGATGGTCCTACCATCCACGTGGAGGTTGATTTTGTTTGCAAATTCTACGCTCCTGATTCCCCCTAGTTGAACGACGTGGATTGATGGGCGAGGTTAGGAAAATTTTCCCTAGCTATGAGTCCCCGAGGGATTTGCGTAGCTATAGAGATAGACCAAAATAGTAACATTTTAATAAATCATTTTTGAATTAGTTAAAAAAGGAGTTACATGAAATTATTTGGGAAGCGACATGGCACACTGTGAGAATTCATATTTTAACCACGTTTTTATGGTTAGTGGGGTGGTGTAAGGTAGAGACATTTTTCATCTTTCTTTTTCATTCTTTCTTGTTTTTGCCTTTTTGGAGAGGAGAAAATTCCTTGTAAAATAGTCATTATTAGTTCATTGTATGAGAATATTGGTTATTTTCTAGTAAGGTTAAGATAGATAGGTGTATAGATGGATTGGCATTTTGAGGAAAATTATCCATATCTAAATATATAGATCTTCTATTATTGGGATTTCCTAATTAGACTATATTTCATCCCTAGTGAAAAATGGAATAGCTTGGGGGTTATATTGCAAGAAAAAAAAATCCCTTTATTTGGGTTTTGCAAGCTAAAGGGGAAAGAGAGATGGCAAGTTGATATTATTTTTTGAATAATTTTGATTGAACAAAATATGATAGCCTCATATCTTACCTACATGTAAGTTATTGGAGTTATCTTAGACACCTATCATTGTGAATCCATAGTCTTAGCTTGGGGTGACTTGCTAATAAGAGATTTGAAGTAGTAGTGTTTTTGGTTGGGAGGAAGATCTAATGTCTACAACTAGTGGGTATGGTTACTTAATAAAGATAAGTCTTCTTTATGAATTTTATTCATCGTAAGTTTATTCTATTATTTCTCATTATATATAATGCCATGTATCCATTTTATTGATATACACTTTATGAGAGACATGCTTACATGTTCACGTATATAATTTCTTGATAGTTCTGCATGGCTTCTTCTCAACTGCATGCTTCTTTATTTATGTAAAATGTATCATATTTCCAAAACAAGTTCAAGAACTCAAATTCTTAGGATACCATGCCATTTAGGTGTGTTACAGTTTGTTATTAGAAAGGAAATTTGTGGTAATGTTTCTTGATGTTAGGCTAGCCATGTTAGATTGTGGTATTTGGGTGAAGTTTCAACCACTAGGCCTATATGACTAGATATCAATGTGAATTTGGTAAGATTCATTTTTCTAGAGTTTCAATTTTTGTTGAAGTTATATGAAAATGGTGGTAATGGAGTGAAATCCATAATTCTAAATAGAATTATATGTATAATGGTTTGGGAGTGCTGAATAGGTGAGTAGTATGTCATATTAAACTATGTAGAGATTATTATATAGATTTCATAGTGTACTAATTCATTTTTTTTGAAAAATTATGTACATCCATTAATGTCCTAGACTATTTTGATTTTGAAATAGATAGCTTAGATTTACTATAGATTTGATTGAAAATTTCTAAATTAAAATTAACTATCAATATAGTTTTTCAAAAATCAATAATGAAGAAAAATAAAAACCACCAAAAATATAAAAAAATTATTAACGAGAATTCCATTTTTAAATCACCAATACATGTCACATCTCCAATAATTAATGAATTAGTTAGTACACA
>APFE031425570.1:38016-137315 GCA_000404065.3 Pinus taeda
CACTCACAGGGGATTTGAACCGATGACCTATCGGGGAGTGCCTTAATAGCGCACCCATTCACTGTCAATTCAAAGCCCCATAGGCGGTTCATTTCATATTACTAACTTCCTTCCAAACTCATTTTCCCTTGTAAAAATATCCCTTCCCATTCATTTTAAACCTTTTCCCATTACTTCACTCATTTTCCCTTACTAAAACCCCTTTCCCTAGTTAGAAAACACATTTTCCTTTAGAAAAGTGTATTCCCCTTTACTAATTACCTTTTCATTAGAAACATGCAAAAAAACCACTTTTTTCATGGTTTTAAATGGTTGAAATATTATCGGGCCCCATTGAAAAATCTTTCCCGATATTAGTTTGAACATTATTTCTTAATGTATTTTAACATCCCGCTATCCCATTTACCCCATACCCTTTATATTATTCCATGCTAACATTTAACTAACCCCCCATTGTTTTAAATCCCCGACCCCTTTCATATTAATAGTTTTAAATTAAATTCAATCACTCGACGTCGCACATACATCTAACCCCTCTACATTAAAAATCCTCTGGTCCCACCTATCAGAACCCCTGAACTCCATTCACCGTCTGATCTCCCCGCTCAGATCCGACAATCAACAATCCATATCACGTTCTCCATTGCCAGATGTTTAACACTTAAAAAGCACGTGATATGGACAGTTTTCCCCACTCGCCTTTTCGCTACGTGGCAGCCCCACATGATATCGCGTCCCTCAACAAAAAATCATTTATCACTTTTGATCCACGCGATAATCCACCATACTGTTCTTCCTTCAACTTCTCTTCCCGTCTAAAACCACCTCCTATTCCACGGCAGCCCCCTCAAAAGACCGACCTCCAGCTGTCGAAAGCCTCCTCTGACTGCTACATTGTGTATCCCTGGAAGCCCTATCATCCGTTGTTGTGTTGTAAACTACTAATTTGTGTTGTAAACTACTAATCTACCCCTACATAATGTAAAAAATTGCATAGTTTCCACAAAAAGAGATTCCATCATTCCCCTACCTCTATTTGAAATACATAAATATGGAATACCATTGCTAATGCATAATCAAAACCTTGAGAGTTCTGACTCAATCCACAGATTTCCCAGTTCCCTAAAGTCCATTTTTACATCCCTATGGAAACTGTGTTTTCAGGTTGCAAAAGAAGTCATTTACACAGAGGCAGTAATTGTTAAAACAGAAATAAATCAACTTTTGTTGAAACACAATGTAACTACATCATGAAGAATGTTGAATGTTCCCCTGTGAATGTGGGATAAATCCCATAAAGTATATATATAATAATATAATATATATATTATATATATATATATATATAATATATATATATATATTATATATAATCCATCTTTTTACCCCTACTCTCACAAAACCCTATTAATATAAAGAATTGGACTTTATATTAATTTATCCCAACAAGCCTATATTACCTCTTCCCCTTGCAAAGTCAACCAATGGTCCACCCCACACTAAGAATTAAACCCTCTTCATTTTTATTTGCCTTGAGATACGTAAAAATAAATGAACGGTTAAAATTCCATATGGCACTCAGCTCATCCAACACTTAACACTCAAAAAGCACACCAGATTAGTGGTTTTCCCAACCCACCTTTTTGCTACGTGGAAACCCCAGTTGTATTGCGTCCTCCAAAATAATACCACCTACCACTTTAAAGCCGTGTGATAAACCATTAACTGTTTTGGTTTTTAATCTTATAAATATTACAGAAATATAGGGTGGATTAATTTCAACTGAAATACAGGGATATGAGAATTTCAACTGAAACCATAATTGAGGTAAAATTATATAGCTAGAGGCAATATGAGACTAAGGTTGTGGAATGAGATTCAAAGTTAAAATGGTTTTACAGCGACACATGAAATAAAATTCATGGATGCCATGAATCTATCAGAGAAAATAAAAGTGAAAATTTCACATGAAATTAATGTATAGGTGAGCAAAAATAGCATTCATGTAAATGCATTTCACGATAGAATATTAAGGTGAAATCAATTTACAAGTGTGGTGAAATCAATTTATAGGCATAGTGAAATCAATTTACAAGTGTAAAAACATGTTGCAGGTAAAAGTAAAAGAGTAAAGTGAGAATACTCTTCCAACCATACAAATCAACACATGGTTTTGCAAAACCATCCAGGTATTCTACAAGGGTAAAAAAAAATTACATACAGATAAAATGAATTTACAGAGGAAGGAGTAATAGGAACAAAACTACACATGGTTTTGTTAATTCATGGAAAGAGAAAACAAAACCATAGATTGGAAACAACACATGGTTTTGTAGAAATTTAATTATAAATTTTATTTAAAATATTTTGGAAATATTATTCAAATATATATATTATTTATATTTTCCAAAATATTTTGTGACGCTAATGGATGATAAAACAGCAAGGGAGTCACAGGATCAGCCAGCCATCAGTGAGGGAAGTCTCAAATTATCAAGTCAGAGGATCAGCAAGCAGTTGAGTGAATTACTAAGTTAAAGAGAGGTACATATGCATCTTAAGCAGTTGAGTGAATTACTAAGTTAAAGAGAGATACATATGCATCTTCTATTTCATCTGCCAACACAACCACAAATTTGAGTCCACATCCTACCGCTCCCACTTCCATAGCAACAGCATTTGCACAGCACATTCCACCAGAACTATTAATTTGGGGCAGTTAGAGATTTTTAGTTCATTTATAGTTTAAAAATGTCCTGTCTGTTAGAGACAACATTTATTGTAAACAGTTTGTAAATTTTGTATAAATACTTCTGCTTTTGAAGTATTAAGGGGGATCACTAAACATTTCTATAGCTACATTGATCTGAAAACCTGAGGGTTTATTGTAAAAAATTTCAAGTCAGCAGACTGGACTAAGTAATAAAGGCATTGCATTACAGAATTCATGTGTTGGGCCACTTCAGTGAAGTATCTTTCATTTTTCAACTTGTTATTTTCTTAAGTATTTCACAAACATACATGTTTTTTCCAATTTGAATGAAATAACTGGAATTTTACTTCAGAATTTGTTTAAGTACACTTTGTCTTGAACAAATATTCATTTTAATGTTTTCTTCTGATATCCACAATAGGGAATTCTTAATTGCTCCCTATTTTCGATTCACGTCTTTCATTTCTCTCATTGTCCAATTTGAGGAATCCTTGATTTCTCCTTAACCCCGATTGAAAAACCACTTCACCATCTAGCCTGAAAGATCTAAATTTACTCAACTACCTGCCCTGTGAACACTATCTTTAGAACTTGATTCAGTCCTATTTTCTTGAAATTTGGACTCCATGGCCCAATGGTAAAAAGACACGTATTTATCCATCTGAATCAGTGATTCCACCACCAAATCAAATCAAAAACCAACCAAGCTTAAATAACTAGCCTAAAATCAATTAACTTAAAAAAGTTAAAGCATTAAGAGAGAGCCCTCCCTTTGCATTAGGAAGGGTAGATCATGATCTCAAAAGTAGGTTTGATGTTACCTCTATTATTTCTTTCATGACAACCCTAGGGAAATTTTAGAGTGATAACACAAGGCATCTTACTTAGCCAAATAGGAATGTCTAGAGTCTTATAACTCCAAGAGTTCCCACTGCCCTCACAGGTCTTCAAGTACCCTCCAAGCCCTCATATAGCCAAGGTATCAAACCGATAACCTCCAACCAACAAGCTCACACCCCTCATCAACCCTTATCTTGGTTGGATATGGATGCTCATGGCACTGCGATTCCAGAATTCCTATTGTCATCACAGGTCTCTAGGTACCCTCTAGGCTCTCGCTTAAGGACATTTGTCCCAAATAGGGGAAACCACCTTTTTATAGACATGGTGTCCCTTTACTATTAATTATAATAATATATTATAATATTATAATATTTTTCAAATCAAGATACATTTTTCTTGTCATGGAGTTTTAGCTCCCCATACTCTTGTCCCTCGATCCGTAGCAAGATAAAATGTTAGCTAAATGTCATGTCAGCTAGGCTCATTGACTTAATCATCACACAAGTTGTTTGGCCTAATTTTCCCAAGCACTCTGGCCTTAAATTCATAAGTATGTTGGCCCACTAGCTTAGCATGTCTATACATGCATAGGCATGCAAGCCACAATATAATTTTGGATTTGATACTACTTGTAATGTCCCCAACCCTCCCACTAGGTGACGCCATTCACACACATTTCAACAATTTCAAACATAACAAAAAGCATATAGATAATTTAAGAAAAACATAAATCCATGTGCATAGTCAAGCCACAATAACAAAAACCATGTAATAGCATGACATATGACATGCCAAGACAATCCATAGAACATGCACATAACAGATCTCGAACACAATTCTGATAAATTTGTTTGTTGACTATGATCCTCAATCGTTCATCCCGACCATAGACCGCACTGCTCCAATTCTCTTGAAAATGGGTCACCCCCAAGTTGAGGCCATACTGCACTCAACATTAAATTCTTGTGCTAGATACATGTCTCATACCAAACATAACAGGGCCAAGCAGACAACAAGCTCACATCCCCCATCAACCCGCAACCAAGTGGTACACCCCTTTCATTGCACCTACAAAGCCTTAGGTTGTGCCACCACCTCTGAGGCAACCATCTTAGTCAACCAAGGATGCTCACGACACTACAGATCTAGGAGTTCATGTTTCCCTCATGGGTCTTCAGGTGCTTTCCAGACCCTCACATAGCCAAGATACCAAACCCAACAACCTCTAATCAATAAGCTCCCATCCCCCATGAGTTGTTATCTCGGCCAGCCAAAGATGATCATAGCACTACATCTATAGGTGTTCTTGTTTCCCTCACGGGTCCCCAGGCTCTCATTAAGGGACACCTTCCCCTTTTCTAACCCTCTCCCTAAATAGGAGAAACACTCTTTATAGACTTGGTGTCCCCTTTACTTTATATTATAATATACCTTCTTCTTTTTTGTGGAGTCTCAGCCCAATGTACTCTTTTTGTCCCTCAATCTGCAGCAACATGACAAGTCAGCTAAATGTCATATCAACTAGTCTCAATGGCATGATCATCACACAGGCTCTCTAGCCTTATTTCCCCAAGTGCTCTAACCTTAAACTTGTAATTATGCTGGTCGACTGACCTAATACATCATACATACATAGGCACATAGGCCTCAATGGAACTCAATTCGCCCCATTACATAGGCACACCGACCTTAAATATAATAGTACCTTGGCCTACTAGCCTAACATATTTATAGATACAGACGCTGATCCGAATTTAAACAAGAATGGAATACAATACAGAGATAACCATAAAGACAGATATGCAGCGGAAATAATACTTCATTTCATTACTGTAAAATACTGAAATATGCTTACAAACAGAAATGGAAATAAACTAGCTAGGCGATGGTAGCTTATCTCTGAGAAGAGATGTGGCGCTGCATGCCTCTGAACTGTCTTAAAATGAGGCTCAGGGCCTTTTTATTATTGAACAATAAGAGAAAACCCTAAACAACCAAAACCCTAACCCGAGGAGATGTAACACCAAGAGTTTGTGGGCCCCGTTGGGGTGAGTTGGACAGCCAACTTCCCAGGGTCGCGAATTGATCATATTATCTCTGTTTGACGCGCATGATAGCCCGTTGGAAAGATCTCTCCGAGGACTACGACAAAAAAGACAATTTTAAACAAATAACCACTAGTGGTAGATTTCCCAAAAAACGTCGTTTAGGGCTTCAAAACGGATCCGGAAGTTTAGGACCTGAAAAACTGCTAAAAATAGTAAACTGTGCTATAATTAAGGAAACTGAAAAACTGAAAAAGACGGTTGTGGGGGTCCAAATGGGATAGGTGGGTGGACACCAACATCCACATGGGTCAGACGCATGCAAGCCTCAAATGAATTTCATCCCACCAACCTATTTAGCATTCCATCTCACTGGCCTATTCAACATTTTGGATCACAAACCTAAGTGTTACATGCACGTATATTACTAATCAAGAGTTCTAGGTCGAGGGTGTTAAATTATCCTCCCTTATATTTATGCATTGCCCTCAGTGAAATCAATATATGTATAATTGGAATTGTAAGAATTGTTGTTGCATATTGTCCTCATTCTCACAATTGGCATCTATAGGTTCATTGTTCATATGTCACATTGATGGCTTCGTTTTGAGGCACCCTCTATTGAAGAATGTAACTAGTGGCGGTCGTCATAATTGAACTTGAGTCATAATGTAATATATTTGTCAAAAGGAAATATTTATTATTATTAATTTGACTTATTAAAACATGAATTTCATTCTTGGGTCAATTGTCATTAGGTCTATCCTCCATTGTAGGCTTTTAGTATTTTTAAGTCAAAATCAACATCTATTTTTTCATGTCAAAGGCTTCCTCTATCAAGTCACCTTGCAAGTTGGCCTCCAAACTAAACTACTACAAGTTGGCTTCACAAATAAACTCATTTCGGCTCATTTTATAGTGGGAAACAACTATAAATATACATGTGAACTCCGCTCAACAGAAAGAGGCAAAAAAACAAGTTCAGTTGATTTCAGAAAAGGATAATTCAGAGGTCATAGGCCGATACATCTAATCCACTATAAAATAGAAACATCAGTAGGCTACCATGAGATCAAATTATTGTTAAGGGTTACCATATGACCGAAGCAAGACCATTATGCCACAAGACCGAAGCTTAATAAGGGATGCCACAAGATTGAAGCTTGAATAGGCTACCACAAGATGGAAGTATAGTTAAGGATTGCCACAGGACTAAAGCAAGATTAACTTGCCATATGACCAAAACTTGATTAGGGTTGCCACAGGATTGAAGCATGAATAGGTTTCCATAGGAATGAAGTGTAATTGAGTTGGCATAGGACCGAAGTATGACACCATTTCAAGACTGAAGCTAGAACCAAAGTTTGTCAAGGACTGCACCATTGTGTTATCTTATTGTTAAGTACAAACTGGAGAACAAAAATATTGAATACATGACCCAGAACTGAAGCATGATATATCAGGGTTGACTTGATGGATGGAAGAAGTCTTTGGTATAGGTTATAAGGGTCTTGGTCATCTCAGCTTTGTTTCTGAATATACTGAAGGAAGAGTTCTTGATTGGGTTTTCCCCTAGCTAGGAGTTTTGCCCTGGCTGTGTGCCTACATCTTGTGTCTTCATTTTTTTATTGATTGGCATTAGTCTTGATGATAAGAATAGTAGAAATTGAAGAAGAACTAATAATGGAACATCACAAGATAATGTCATAATAAGAGAAATAAATTAAATAAACACCCAAGTTTCCACCCTAATGGATTTCTCAACATGGTTTCAAAGCTATGGTGAAAGAAGGTTGAAGATCACCTTGTTGGCAAGAACGAAAAGTAGTCTTGAAAGAAAAAGGTTACTCCCTAACAAGTTGTTTGAAGATGGGTTTCAATATCATGAAAATTGCAGGAAGCTAAAAGAATCATCAACAATCTATTTAGAAGAAGCTAAATACCCAAGGTCAAGTTCCTTAAGGAAATCCTAACAACTTTTTGGGCTCCCCTAATAATCCTATTCACAGTACCTATAACCGCATATCTATACAAAAAGGAGTGAAGAGATAAAACTTGTGTTTGAAGGACTAAATGGTTAATTAAGGAGTCCATGAAAAACTGAGTTATCTGAAGAAGAAAGTGAAGATGTAAGGCTCCTCTAAATAGTTTGAAGTCATCGTTTAAGATTTATTCTTTGTGCTACAAAAATTTTGAATATATCATCATCAGTGATCAAATAAGCAAGCTATAAAGTAATATATTGGGTGATAAAAGATCCTTTGTTAAAATGTATATAAATACAAAGTTTGAACCTCGACAATGATATAGAAATATGACCTTGGAAGTCGAGTGTATATCTAGTTAAGTATGACAAGAAGCCAAACTTAGAGATTGTCATAACAAAAGGGATCTCTTCTCTTATAAAGACTATCATATAGATATATATATATATATATATATATATATATATATATATATATATATATAATATATATATATATATATATATATATTATATATATATATATATATATATATATATATATATATATATATTCAAAAGTGGAAATCCAAATGAAAGAGGTTGATCCTAGAAATTGAAAAGGACATTCATCCTAGGCACATCCAAAATATAAACATAATTTGATCTTTAAGTTTCCTCAAATAAAGGGCATTCAATGCTCTAGGAATCATCTCGAAGAAATCAAGTGTTGTCATTGTTCCTTATTTAACAAATGTATATGCAACAAGTCTAATGGATCATCAAATCAAAGGTATGTAAACATGAGGTATGTATGTTTACGAGTTTCTAGGACTTAGAAGGACTTCAATGTATCTAATATTATAAAACCCTAGATGATCCATATAAAAATCCTTGTTTATAGTTAATCTCAGGTAAAGACCATAATCCTTAGGTGACATATGAAAAATAACTTGTCATATAGAAACCTAAATCCTTATCTTCTAGGGTTTGTAGGTAATCTAGGGTATCAAGTAAATCCCTAGTATTGATTAAAAGAAAAGATAACTTGATTTTTTTATATCTATGGTTTATCCTAGGATTTCATCCTTCATTGTTGAAAATCTAGATTGAAAATTAACATCATGTTCTTGGTATCACAAGTTTTGCTTGGAAGTATTTGTTGCGGGTATAAAAGATTATGGCTTAATTCTAAAATAGCACTTCAAAGAATCCCTACAAGGTTTGTTAAGGAACATCTCAAGGTACTTCTTAGACTAAATGCTTTGTTATAAATTTTTCTTAATATAAAAGGTACGTTCATTATCTTTTGAAATTGGTGTTACATTACTAACATCGTTATGTCTAAAGTTTTTGAATCATAAGATATTCTTGTTTGGTTGATTAATCATTAGATTGAATCTACCCTCATTATATTTTGATCATTCGTAGGGAACCCTAAAAGGTTTTCTATAAAACCCTAACCTAAGGGTATGCCTATATTTATGAAACCCTAGTCTACTTAGGGTTAATGATGAAGGCTAGAAATCATATTCTCTTGATGTTTAGAGTCTTGGTATTGTTATAATAGAAACCCTAGTCCTTTAGAGTTTGTTGTTAATTTTTTAATGAAACCCTACATTTTTAGGGTTTGGTAAATTAGGGTTTATTAGCAAAACCCTTGTAATGTCTATAATAAGACTCTAAGGATAAAACACTAGGTGTATATTCATTTGTATGACCTAAACCCTAGTCTGAATAAATTGTTGTATATCTAACCTTGATGTATTAATGTTTGTGTCCTAGATATGTATATACAAGTATGCTAACCTAATTGTTGTGGCTCATGTAAATTCTAGGGTTTGTAACAAATCCCTTGTAGAGATTGATATTCTAGGATATGATGATATTGTTTTCAATGTGATTCACCCTAGGGTTTGCATCAAACCTTAGTAAATTCTGAACATTGTTGGAACATTAGATGCATAATAGGATTGTTATTTGATTGAATCACTGATATCTAAAGGCTTTGTGTATCGAAATTCAAATCTAGGGTTTGCAATAAATTATAGTATAGGCTGTCACATACATTGAGATTGATATCTTGATTGAGTTGTTAATGTAGTCTAGGGTTTATGATAAAACCCAGGAAAAAGGGAGGGTATGTAACTTTTTCTGATTATTAACTTAACAATGTTTAGATGTCTAAAGTCTAAATGCTTCCATTATAGTAATATGCTTCTAATCTAGTTAACTTCATGCTTTTGTATATGTATTTGGTTGTGTTTGCTATTAAAGTTTTGCAAGTACACAATCTTTAATATAATGAAAATGCCCATATAAGCTTGATGAAGAAAAGCTATGAGGATGATGATGAAGATGACTTTGATGAAGTCATGAAAGACTAAAGTTTCTCCAGTGTTATTAAATGAAATTAGTTGATCTCCCTAAGTTAAGAGGGAGCCTAGATAGAAGAAAGAGTACATCTCCCTAGTTGAGAGGGAGGGCATATTATGATAGTCATCTTGAAAAATAAATTGGAGAATGAATTAGTATTGCTGAAGAAATAAAAGAAGAAGAAATCTTCCAACAAATTGAATATGGATAACTTGAAGATGATATTAGCAACATCAGAAGGACCCCAAAGGTTTGTGCTTACTTGTATATTTGAAATTTTATTATGGATTGGGGTTTGTGTTTGTATAGGTAAAATCTCTCCACAAGAAGATTGAACACTTTGGAAGCATGCTTGGACAAATGGATATATCTAGTTTGATAAGGACAGTTGAAGCATCTAATGGCAGATGCTTGGGAGGACATTTGGCTGACCTATGTGTGTTTGATGTCTAGATCCTGAAGAGGGAGGGTGGCATTTGTCTTGGAGCTTTGACCTTGGAATCACACCTAGATCCCTGGGTTGATGGTTAGTTAGTGAGCCTAATGGTACCTAGACTAGCTGAAAGCTTTAGTCCATCTTAGTCCAACATGGATAGATAACCCTGGTTAGGTTTCTAGTCTGAGGAACTGTGTGTGCCAGAACTCTTCGTAGTCCATATTATTTTGAGATCTTCCATGCACCTATATGTAATCATGAATACCTCCCTAGTTAAGAGGGAATTTTGAAGAATGTAGCTAGTGTCGGCCTTCGTAATTGTACTTGAGTCATAATGTAATATATTTGTCAAAAGGAAATATTTATTATTATTAATTTGACTTATTAAAGCACGAATTTCATGCTTGGGTCAATTGTCATAGGTTCAGCCTCCATAGTAGGCCTTTAGGATTTTTAATTCAAAGTCAAAATCTATTTTGTCATGTCAAAATCTTCCTCCATCAAGTCACCTTGCAAGTCGACCTCCAAACTAAACTACTATGAGTTGGCTTCACAAATAAACTCGTGTCGACTCATTTTATAGTGGGAAACATCTATAAATATACATGTGAACTTCATTCAATAGAAAGAGGCATAAAAACAAGTTCGATTGATTTCATAAAAGAATAATTCATATGTGTCAGGCCGAGACATCTAATCCACTACAAAATCGAATCAGGAATAGGTTGCCACAAGATTGAAGTATTGTTAAGAGTTGCCACAAGGCCGAACCAAGACCAATCTGCCACAAGACCAAAGCTTGATAAGGGATGCCACATGATCGAAGTTTGAATAGACTGCCACAAGATCGAAGTATGGTTAAGGGCTTCCACAGGACCGAAGCAACAATAAGTTGCCACAAGACCGAAATTTGATTAGGGTTGCCACAGGATCGAAGCATGAATAGGCTGCCACAGGACTGAAGTGTAATTGAGCTGACACAAGACTGAATTATGACACCATTGCAAGACTGAAGCATGGTACCAAAGTTTGTCAAGGATTGCAGCATTGTGTTATCTTATTGTTAAGTACAAATTGAAGAACAAAAATATTGAATACATGACTCAGAACTAAAGCATGATATAACAGGGTTGACTTGATGGACGGAAGAAGTCTTTGGTATAGGTTATAAGGATCTTGGTCATCTCAGCTTTGTTTTTGAATCTACTGAAGGAAAAGTTCTTAACTAGGTTTTCCCCTACCTAGGAGTTTTGCACTGGTTGTGAGCCTACATCTTGTGTCTTCCTAAGAACAAGATAAATTGAAGAAAAAATAATAATGAAACATCACATGATAATGTCATAATAAGATAAATCAATTAAATAAACACCCAAAGTTGTTACCCTAATGGATTTCTCAACACGCTCAACCCCATGTGTATCAATTGGATCTAGAGGTCATTGTCATGCCCCACACTAACGGGCATGCAACTTGGCACGATCACCATCATACCTGTAATACATCAAATAAAAAGAATTAATGCCTACAACATTTAGTTCATAAACATTCTCTATCTAGAAAGAGAAAGAACGGTCATATAATATACAATTAACAACAAAAATATTTAGAAGGTAAAACTTTAATCAATAAGAAAAGTTCATCATGCATTTAAGTGCCCAATCATTGAAGCATTATACCTGCATTCTAGCATATCAAGCTAGTAAGAGTTTGCAGCTACCCATATATGATGGTGGTGATATATTGTCATCAACAGATAAATGTAAATATGACATTTGATGCCATTTGTACTAACTTGTTTTATTTAACACTTTTTGCGTACTATAGGTTCATTGAAACCATTCCTATTACTGCATGTGCATAAGGAGGAGAATTCTCAGCGTATCATTTCTAGAAGTGTCACAGGAACTAGTACTCATTTTATTTAAACAGATGTCAACAATTATTAAAATTACTCAAAGGTTGCAAACCATCCTCCCTTGAGAGCTTTCTAGATATATTCACTTCTAGATTTTACTCTGATTACAACTACCTCTTGCCTACTATTTGACCAAAGTCTCTTCTGTTCTGCTACTTGCTAAAAAGATAGGATTTGAATTTTGAACCTGCATCTCACAAACTCAAGCTAGCAGAATCTTATTGCATTGATCTCACGCTTTGAGCCTCAATTTTAAGTTAAGCTTCCTACTGCAACATTGAGAAGAATGTGTTTCTTCTATAAAAAAAATGCAGATATGAACTTTATTATTGGTATCCAATATTTATTTTCTCAAAATTCTATTCTTATGCCATCATCCTACTTCTCAAATCATGCTCGAACAATATGTTCATTTTTTTCTTGAATACAATAAATTTGAAGCATACATGTGCACAAAAATAGATGACCTGTTCAAAAATATTCATTTTCTACTCATGTGGTCTAAAATTTTCTCTACCCTATCCCACCTTACAGCCTTACATAGCCATGCAACCCACTATTACAGGTATGCACAATGAACTTGTACCCCTTAGCTCTTGGGTCATAAAACAACTTTGTGACATGCATAGCTCTATGCGCTAATTTTCCACAGTGATCACACAAATCATAAACAGGAGGACCCTCGAGATACATCACATATGATCCATGATTTTTGAACTTGTACCCCTTAGCGCTTGGGTCATGAAACAACTCTGTGACATGCATAACTCTATGCACTAATTTTCCACAGTGATCACATGAATCATAAACAGGAGGACCCTCAAGATACATCACATATGATCCATGACTGTTTTGTTCCAGGTCAGTGGACTTATCATCTAGAAGAGGATAACATGGTTCTTTGTCTTGGGAGACCTTCCAGATTCCATCTCATCAATGATCGTTTTAGCATGCCATACATGTTCAGAGATATAATGGTGTTCATTGCTTCCAAAAACATCCATGGTTCTATCACAATTTTTATTGGTCAATTTGACTTAATTACTTCTTTTCAAAGGCATCAAAAATAGAACCTTGAGATGTACTCCCTTCCCATCAAACTTCGAGTGGTCTTCAGCCTCTTGTGTTTATATCAATTGCACCATATAGTTGTGAAAAAAAAAATGGAGTTCCAATCCATATCACCTGTTGATCTCTATGCAGTTCTCTTTAAATGTTTATCTCACAGTTCATCAAGCGACCATCAAGTTAAACATTCTCGAATTCTCCAACATGGTCAACACTTGTTTTAAACATTTCTTTGAAAAGCGCCATGGATACCAACACATTTATTCAAATACTTTCATGTTCTTTTGAATCACTTCGAACAAAGTTCTTTGGATTATTTGCTTCAGTGCTAATAACACAATATATACCAGTTTTGTTCCTATTTGATGGGTTAACACCAATTATTATTTTGAAGCTACAAGCTGGACATATAATTTAGCTTAATATTTCCATTTCAAATCTGCTTTCAATGTGAAAATAGAGAAGCCTCATATATGTGTTTCCAATTTGGGGAGTAACCCATGGAATTTCAAAGTTATCACTGGAGCAAGTAGATGATGATGATAGTAATGAAATTCCACATGTTTTATCAATTGGCTCACTCCCATCACTGCTTTCGTGAAAAGACAACTGCATTTCCTGTATTCTGAAAGCAAATCCCTTCATCTATTGAATGTACAGAGATCAGTTATCTGCATAACGTAGATATTCATTATCATGATTATAGAGTATTCCGGTCTTAAATGAGTCCTGCACAAATCGTTGAACTGTAGAACGAGTAAAGAAGTCACCAACAGGAGTTGATATTATCCATAACATCTTTGTTGTGAGAGTTTTTTATGTCAGACAAAATTCATGAACCTAGAAATCAAATGTATCAAATGATGGATTCAAGCCACTATTTATGTACCACTTTAATGCACTTTGTTACACGAACAAAATCCCTCCATGACAGATCACCAACAATAAGAAGGTCACCCTCTGCATCTTCAAAGGAAATCACAAACCCCGTAATTGCATTATAAAAAATGCCTTCTCTAGAAGCAGCGACTTGCAATGTCCCCACGAGAGAAATTTACAATAAAAGAAATGAACTGCGATGGAATGTGCTTCTGAACTGACAATGTTACATGCCCTGATGGCTTTGGAAAATTGGGTCATCGGGTAGTCTGAATGGAATATTTGATTCTTTCAGGTAATGAGATTCAAATTATGCAACAATATAAGAATGATTAACCTGGTTGTAGAGAATAGTCAACAAATGCATATAAAAAATCAGAAAATGTGTTGGGGTAGAAGCAGGCCATCTCAAGGTTCTTGCACCTGGTTATAGTCCCAATACAAATGGCATTCATTTTAGGGATTTCAAAGATGTGGTGATTAGGAATTCCATTATTGGAACATGGGATGGTTGCATTTCCATTGTAAGAAATTCATTTAACATTTGTAGCGAAAACATCACTTGCGGACCAAGTCAAGGGATCAATATTGGAAGCCTAGGTGAGTGTAGCGCAAAGGCCCAGGGGACCGGTGTGATGGTACATGGTGCCTTTCTCCATAATGTAACAAATGGGCTCAGAATCAAGAATTGACGGGTATGAAAAAAAACGATTTATGTCTATCCATTCTTTCTTCCGGAAACCTGTAATTCATCATTCTGAACCACTACCATTACAAAGTGCAGAGAACTACAGGATAATCATACTTTCTTAGAGGCAAGTGCAGAGAACTACAGGATAATCATACTTTCTTAGAGGCTAGATGATGATAATCAAGAGAACCTTATTATAAAGTGTTTGAAAATAGCAAGTATCTTTTCATATTTGAAGGAGTGGAACATGTAATTTTCCAAACTAGGAAAAATAGTGCTATGCAAAGAAAACAATAAAAACAACATCATAAAATTGAAACATTCAGTGCACGCCCATAAAAGGTCCAGGAATAACCAAGAGCCATTTTATTATAATCTAGGAGGAAAGTACAATAATTTGGAAGTGGTACACGTGGGCTTGCCTCAATGGCAAGCGTGATCAAGCCCATGTGGTAATATGTCAAGCCCATATGGCACAAATAACTGCTGCAATGATGCCATGCACTGCCCTTGTGAAACTTTGTTGTCTGCTGCAAAGATGTTGTTGGAAACCTCACCTACGATGCTCAGAAAATTACTGGAAATTAACCTCAGCCGCTCCACTAAATACCCAGAATAAATCACGAAGGAATTGGCCAAATGTTGACCTCGGAATTTTGGTCTAGTTGCTGGCTAAATTGGGACCCCTATTTGACCAATTATATCTACCTATAAAATTCTATAAAATTAGAAGTGTGGTCCTTGCCCAAAACCCGGAAAAACCCAGAAAGGGTTTCCCTTGGTTCCAACCTTCAAATATTGATCCTTCACAACTTGACCCTCCTCCAATTTCGAATTTTGTTGTTGTGACTGATTCTATCAATATCTTCTCTCCCAACTCCAACAATCTTCCTCAAATGGCCCTCTAAATGATCTTCTACTTCTCTCGGCTAGCTCCAACTATACAATTCCGTCCTCAAACTCCCACATAAGCCTAGTGATGGCTCTCTACATAGGCCCAGGTGACTGTAAATCGAACTGCTCCAATGCAACAACCTCCTGCTCCAAAGCTCTCTCGAATGGTTGATCCTCCACTGTAGCTCCAATTCCCAAACTCCCCTGACAGTTGTTGCCCGGATGAACCCACAAGCAACACCTACTTGTTCCCCTTTTGCGTCCTCCAGAAACTCGCACTAGCTAAAACAAATGTTGAATAATGTGACTGTGAAACTCCACTGACTCTCATCCAAGGTAGTGCGAATTGTCTTCCTAAGGTGGCACATGAAGTCCACTGAAGAAAGGGTTGAGATATCTGCTTGGAGACACTCATGTGCTAAACAGCACAGTAACCCGGCTAAGCGGCTCAAGCAACTAAGGTTGAGTTCAATATGTCAAAAATATACCAAATGAGGTTGAGCCTCCTCTATTTATAATTTGTGGGCCTCTTTTCCCATGTGGGCCCCCTCCAACTAGCAATTCGAATATCCCTCTTTAGTCATTCAAACTTCCTTCTAAGGTGGTGCGTATTTCCTCATGTGGGTGGCCCCCGCGCTACGCCAACAAAACATTTCAGCCCCTTTTTCCTTCCTAAGTCTTTTCCAAAAATCACATGGGTCCCATGGCCTCCAAAATTGTCAAAATTGTAGAATAAATAGATCTGTAACAATTTAATTTCAGAAGGGACATTACAGTCCTCCCCTCCCAAATGTTGCTTGTCCCCAAGCAACTTGAGCACCGAATTCTCTCGCATGTGTTCACCCTCCAAGGGGGAATCCTCATCTGGCAAGTTCCTCCAATGCACCAAAAATCACGTATCCTCCAGCAATGCCTGAACAAGTGCCTCCTCTGTTTACCGATCACCCATATCACCATCAGTAATACCAAGGTCCCAAATGTGCTACTGAGTCATCCTAGGTCCCTGCTCTATCTCGACATGAAATAATCCCTCAATACTAGCATCCCAATCCATCTTATCCCACCTGAAGCTCTGCTCGCTCCACTCACTATCATGTCCGGTATAAATACCAAAAGTCCCCCACACCTTCGGTGAATCGCTAAAGCCCAAAGGAAGACCTGAGTGACCTCCCCCTGTTGCAGTTTGGTAACCCCTAATGGTGGTTGAACTGTCTAGTACTATGATGTCTCGGTCCCATGTTAGCCATAGAAAGGGTGCCACCATGTTGTCGTTGCACCACTCTGGATCTAGCTGACTCCCCATCGTGTGTACATTTTATCCTCCTCTCCTAGGACTCAATGGTGGAATATTGATAGAGGCGAGACACATCCTACCCTGACATCTCCATGATGCCAAAATCTACCCATTTAAATCTAACTCTGAACCGGTGCAGCCACAAAGAAAGCCTGCCTCGCCATCCAATGAAGGCCATTATGTACCCCCATATGCCAATCCCAGAGTGAAGTAGACCACTCTCTGCCATGACTCTGACCATCACGAGATAGAGTGATCTATCAATCAATTGAATCCATGCATCCCCTAGTTGGACCTGCTGCAACATAGCTCTGACAACTACATGAATCCATCCATGCCTCATCTCAAGTCCCTGCATGTGATCAATATATAGGCTCCATGTATCGTGGGCTAATCTGATGCATGCTAATCTGCCCCGTGCCTACCACTATGTAGTATTGATGATCGCTAGAAGCCACGTGTGCCAAATAGCTAGCCCCTGAATGCAACCAAAAGATGGGTATATGATACTCGTAATCGACTCAAGGTATGTGGATCCCTCATGTCCCTGCCAACCATCTCCCTTGCGTTTGTCATCCGCCCTCTTGATAATGTGCCAATATAAGGTCTGGGGCCCGACCACATACTGGGAAACTACCTCAGTTGTACCCGGTATCCTCTGCTCATGCATGGTCCCGACATTCCCTAAGAAAAGAGTGACGCATGTCTCCCTTATGACTAGCTCCCTAAACGTAGGCTCGGTGATGAATGATATGCCACCCCTACAGATGATGACCTCATCCCCCAACCCGTGGTTGTCAACTGACGTACCAACCCAATGCCACTGCTGAAAATTCTCCCCCATAGTGCGCTGAGTGTCACCCAAATACCTCGAGTAAGCTCCTCGTCCCCCGTTGATCATGCCTAAAGTGCAGAAAATCGACTGTGCCTATGAGGGATGTAGAAGAGGTCTAGGAATGTGATTCCCCACAGATACCATTAAGTATTGCTCATTTGTGTCCCTGTCAACCCTTGGTGAATTACGCTCAAAGTTATGCCCGGTATTTCCGTCCAAGGTTCTCCCTAGAGGCAACACTCCAATACCTCGTTATGCAGCACTATACAGCCCTACATACCATCGATCATCCTGATACTCCTGGACATGCCATTGTACACCGCGGCCTACATGTACCCCGCTGAATACCCTCTGCTATGGCTATGTCGTCCCATACTGGCCTGTGTCCCGCTCGTGTCACTGTACCTGTCACTCCCCACATGTACTCAATGTGATGTGAGTCACTCCCACTCCACAATGCAATCCAAGATACTACGACACGCCACCTCGCATCTCCATGCTCCTTTGCAGGCCCCTGCTCCTCGCTGCATAGCCCTGCACACCACTGTATGTTATGGCCTAACATTGGGTCTGTATGCATCAGACTGCATCCCTCTACATAACACTGGACCCTATGACATAACTCTGTGTAGTCCTATGTACCACTGCCCACTGTCGTACCACCCTATAACATACAATATCCTGCATGGGCCAAAATATCCACCTCTTTGCTAGTATGCCCTCCATGATGTGGGATGCATCCCCTCATCTTCTATAAAGGACTTGAGTGGCTCGACTCCCCACATGCTAATGGAAATGACACTATTACACCTATCCTCAATAGTCCCTGCGTCCCATACGCTAGTAAGAGAGCACTCTCTCCATACAATGACCTATCTAATAGTCTGTTGATGCCACCTCCTACTAGCTTCTACCAAAGTATGCTAGTCACCCTGTGACTCCACGCACCATCAATATGCCAAGACAACTCATGAAATCTGTCATATCGCCTATTAAACCATCTTGTCACTAGTGCTGATTGGGGCTCTGATGGAGATCTGAAAATGTGGTTGCGCTCAAGTGTCAAATCCATCACGTAACTACTACCTTCACCTACCATCTCTATGATGTGATGAAAAATCCCACCTGGGTCCCAAAAATAGTCCCGCCCTCGAGTCCCTCTAGTAATCCATGGCCTCTGCTGACATGTGGCCATGGATGTATCCAACCGCCTAACCTTCTCCATCAAGTACCAGCTCAGTACCTCTCGCCATCTAATCCCCAAGGAGAGATCAAATGTGTAATCCTTTATGGAAGGAACTAGCCCTCCAAGTCGATGTGGTATCATGCTCAACTCAGTCCTGCTAATCTTTCCACCCCCTTGGGTACTTCTAGGAAACTCGACCTCCCTCAATCCAACACATCAGTGTGGGTTGATAATGCTATAGACCCCACCAGTGGGCCTCTGAAGTGAATTGTGTTGAAAACCCAACACGTGGCCTCTATATTGCCCCTCATCAATGGCTAGTCCAAGGGATGGATGCATATCCTCCATCACGAGCTCAGCATGAGCCTTCGACTGCACCTCCATAGACAACCCAATATACACAATATGCTCACCAGTCAGTTGTAGGCGATTGTCGTCTGGAAACTCTGTCATAGATCTAGAGGCCTTTGTATCTATCGGCTCCTCAACAATAGTGGAGTTGTCATCCGTCACCTCATCAATCTATGATGCATTATTATCACCTAAGAAATTGGTCACAACCTCGAATACCTTATCAATGGGTGTATGCTCAACTGTCTCCTTGCCAACGATGGCCCCTTCAACTACTCTTTCATCTTCTTCCTTCATACTTCTCATCATCCCTACAAAATCCCATTGAATCTCCATTCGTTTATGCATACCCCTTAGTTCACAGAATTCTCAAAAAGAGAGGGACACCTGAATGCCATGACCCAATGATATTTTTCTCCCAATAGGTCCACATCAGTTGCAATCATGTCCAGATTCCCAGTTGATGAATGAATCAACTTCTTCCCCACATCAATCATCATTTGTTATATCCTCACCACCTCATTCCAGGTGACCGCCATGTTTTTTTTATTCTAATCTTCCCCACATGCTGAGCCAAGTTTATGGCTCTGATACCACTGTAATGTTCCAAACTAGGAAAAATAGTGCTATGCAAAGCAAACAATAAAAAAATCACCATAAAATTGAAACATTGAGTGCACACACATAAAAAGTCCAGGAATAACCAACAGTTGAGCCATCTTATTATAATCTAAGAGGAAAGTACAATAATGTGGAAGTGGTGCACTTGGGCTTGCCTCAATGGCAAGCGCGATCAAGCCCCGGAGGTAATATGTCAAGCCCAGATGGCATAAATAACTGTTGCAATGATGTCCTGTGTTTCCCTTGTAAAAGTGTGTTGTCTACTGCAAATATGATGTTGGAAACGCCACCTCTAGTGCTCATAAAATTATGGGAAATTAACCCCGACCTCTCCACCAAATACCCAAAATAACCCATGAAGAAATTGGCCAAATGTTGACCTCTGAATTTTGGCCCAAATTCTCCTTAGCTCCTCTAGCGGCTAGCTGAGCTGGGACACATGTTTCACCCCTTAGATCTGCCCATAAAATTCTATAAAATTAGGAGTGTGGTCCTTGCCTAGAACCCAGAAAAACCCAGAAATGGTTTTCCTTGATTCCAACCTTCAAAAATTTACCCTTCACGGTTTGACCCTCCTCCAATTTTGAATTTTGTTGTTGTGACTGATTTTATCAATATCTTCTCTCCCAAATCTAGCAATCCTCCTCAAATGGCCCTCCAAATGATCTCCTACTTCTCCCGGCCAGCTCCAGCTCTACAATTTTTTCCTCCAACTCCCACATGAGCCCAGTGATGGTTCTCTGCACAGGCCCAACTGACTGTAAATCGAACTCCTCCAATGCAGCAACCTCCTACTCCAAAACTCTCCCGAAAGGTTGATCCTCCATGCAAGCTCCAATTCCCAAACTCCCCTGGAAGTTGCTGCCCGAATGAACCCACAAGCAACACTTGCTTGTTCCCCTTCTGTGGCCTCCAGAAACTCGCACTAGTTGAGACAAACGTTGAATGACGTGACTATGAAACTCCACCGACTCTCCTCCAAGGTAGTATGAATTTCCTTCCTAGGGTGGCACTTGAAGGCCACCGAAGCAAGGGTTGAGATCTCTACTCGGAGACACTCATGTGCTAAACAACACAGTAACCCAGCTAAGTAACTCGAGAAACTAAGGTTGAGATCAATATGTCAAAAAGATACCAAATGAGGTTGAGCCTCCTCTATTTATAATTTGTGGGCCTCTTTTCCCATGTGGGCCCCCTCCAACTAGAAATTTGACTTTCCCTCTTTAGTCATTTGAGCTTACTTCTAAGGTAGTGCGTATTTCCTCATGTGGGTGGCCCCCATGCTATGCCTACAAAACATTTCGGCCTCTTTCTCCTTCCTAAGTCTTTTCCAAAAATCACATGGATCCCATGGCCTCCAAAATTGTCAAAATTGTAGAATAAATAAACCTGTAACAATTTAATTTCAGAAGGGACATTACAAAATACCAGAGATGAAATGATGATTATTTCTGCAGATGCCTTGGCTATCACTGAAGTGATATATGTTCAAAGGAATATCAATGAGTTTGACCATTTTTAAATGTCTGCACTGCCATACCAATTCCTATGGCGAGCTAGGATTGGCCTAGTGCTCGGGTATGATTTCAACTCTATGGGATAGGTTTGAAGCAAGACAATTTGGCCTCTAATCACCTCTAGCAACTTCCAAGAGAATAGTTTGTTGCTCAAAATCTGAGTCAAAAGCGCAACTCTGAGCAAAAGAAGGAGAATTCGGCTTAGCAATCTGCTCAATTGATCATGGGTTATGATGTCCCTCTAAATCCTATCAAATAATCTGCAAATACTTGGTGCTTAAGCATTTCCCTCCTCATTCACCGGTTTCACGACACAAGCAGGCTACTTTTTGGTTTGCCCCTTGTAGGTTGAGGGCTAATTTGCGATGTAAAAGTGGGGCAGTGTGTAATCTGTAGCTAGTTGAAGCATCCCTTTCGAGGCAAGGAAGTTGAACTAATATATAGTCATGCAAACCAAGGTCACTGATATCCCTTCAACCACAACTAGTTTTCATGCATGTGACGTCTATGTGTGGGCATGTTTGTGCAGATATCTTTTCATTACCCAATAATCATATATCACAGATTTAGAGTTGACAAATATGAGTCATGTCCAATGTTCCACACACAAGGGGCGTATATAAGAAACCACGTCAGAGACATACAAATTATAAAATTATAAAAAATTTAATAAAAAAGAAAATATCCCAACAATAAGTTGATAAATTAGTAAATATTAAATCTTAATAATTATGAAATGCACATCTAAATATGATCATCATTTCATATTAGATCGTTATGAATCAAAATTACCATTTAACATTTACGTAATCATAAATGTAAATCTAAAAGTAAATTACTAAATTGAATCCATCATTTGACATTATACAATGTTCCATCTAAATTCATTATTTGACAATCGGCATTAATATTATGCAAGGTACATCTAAATTAAATTCATCATTTGTCAAAGGCTAAAATAAACATAGAATACTAAACTAAAAGTAAATATAGAAAGTAGTGAAATACTAGTAAATTTCTCAAAAAGTACTAAATAATAAATACTAAAAGAGTCAAGGACTTAGTCATTAGTATCTAGAGTCAAAATTTCAAAACTAGAACAATGAAAAGCATCTAAAAGAAATGAACATCATGATCAAATAACTAATAAGCATCAAGGAGTGTGTTGATGCTCCAATCACTGGTCCTTTGCATCCATCTACTGGATGAAGGCATATTTAAATTTGTATTTTTTATTTTATTTTATGTTTTTAATTGTTATTAGCGAAAAAATTTGGGGGGATGTCTAGGCATCTCTTGTCCCCCCTACGTCCCTCTTGCATCCCCCTATCCCCCCACAAGAGGGACATGTTTTGTCACCAAAAAAATGTCCCCTTAGAGTTTCCCTGAGTTTCCCCAAAAAAGGGGATGTGGGGAAATGTTTTCCCAATAGTCTCCCCATCCAGGAGCATGGGGGAGTGAAGAAGCATGTCCCCCACTTTGGGGGACGTGTGTCCATGGAACATTGTTCATGTCTAATCTTTGCAGGGCACAAATGCTATATGTCTTTTAAAACTATCTCAAACTTGAGAAGGGAATTTCTCTAGCGTCCCACTCAGACAAAAACCCATATTTACTAATGTTTAAAACACACACACACACATACTCTAATACCACTGCCCTACCCGACTATTGGTTTTCCTGTAACATTTCCGGCCCATGAATGAGAACTTTTCCACCGCAAACTAGTAAAATCATGCCCAGTGGCCCTCTATAATCGAGAATTACACAAACTTTCCCTTTTATGTATTAATCCTTGAGTCGTACGTTAGCCCTGTTACCCACCAAAGTGGGTGACCCTATAGGAGAAAAAAAATCTCCCACTCTGCACATCTAGTCATTCGGCCATGCAACCCTTGATAACCACCACTAGCTGATGATGTGTCATTTTATCTCCATCCCCTGCATCATGTTGAATTTTTGTACCTATGATCGATATTCATAGTTTGTTCTAGACCTCCAAAATAAAACAAAGTGATAAATATGAAAGTGACTTTCAAGTGGGCTTTAGGAGAGGGAAAATTAATTTTTAAATTTAAATTATTTGCCTCCAAGATCATGTCGGCCAGTCCCAAAAGTACAAGTCAGCTTAGGGAATAGGCACACCACTTCAGGCATTCAAACCACTATATAAAGGCAACTTGTCCTACTCCTTGAAAAGCAATCTGGATCACTTACTTATATTTTTTTCACATGAGGGAGTTATTTGAGGTACTAGACTGAAGTCGTCTAAGGCAAACTAAAGTTTCTTTTGGGGAAGATAGAAAAAATTTTAGGCAGGCCAAAATTCTCTGAGACACAGTTGACCGAATTTTAAGGTCGGGTTGACCAAATTTTTGAGGCTATCTCAGCTCGACAAATTTATCACAGTTTGACCAGGTTTGACCTAGGTTTGGTTATTGGTTAGTTTGAAAGTTCAAATTGTATCTCTTGTTGAATTGGACTATTTCTCTAAGAAAAGGTTGTTGTGTTTTTCCTTGGTTAGGGTTTTCCCAGGGTAAATTTTGTGTCTCCGTGTTTGGTTGTCTCTTCATGATTCTAAAATCATTATTGCCTTTACTATTGAAGGTTTTCTATGTATAATTGCTTAATGATGAAGTGACACAAAATAAACAACAAACAAATCATTGGAAGTAATTATCAATCTAGCAAATCTTGAAAAATCAACATGGTATTAGAGCATGGGTCAAAGAGCAGCCTTGAAGAAGAAGGCTAGTCAATGATGGTCAATTCAAGAAAGGCCAAGGCAAGGGTGGATTTTATTTTGTATAAGACCAGGATGATAAAAGATTGTTTTAATAATTATTTTGGAAATCCAAGACTCAAATTATTCCCTATAAGAAGGCCAAATCCTCTTGTTGAACAACGAAGGTACTCTACCTAGTTGTGACCAATTTTTTTTGAATTTTAGTTTAAAGGGCCAAAGAAGTCTATTGCAATTAGGCCAAAAAAGCCTCAGGACTAGTTGGAGGGGGGCGAGAGGCCTTAGGGTTAACCTCAGAAGGGCTTTAAGGTGATTGACAAGGCCGAAAGGCCTAAGGAGCCGAGAATCTAGGTCGTAGACCTAGAATAACCTAGAGACCTCAAACCCTTAATAATACAAAAAAGTGATGCCTCAAAAATGATGGACAAAAGTTGCAAATGTTAATTCTTTGAAGAGGTTATTCAACCATTGTTTGAAGAAGGAGAAGCCTGGAATATTGGCTATAAACATTGCTAAATCTGAAGCAGACCTTTTGAGGTCTCTTGTTGAGGTAGAATGTACATTGGATACACTTGTTTCGAAATGTCATGAATTGTTAGGGCATATTGATAATTTAAATTTTAAAGAACAAGAATTCATGTTTCGATATTTATCACTATTCCATGATGATCATACACAGAGACAAAGTTGAGGCCATTCATAAGTTTACAGTCAAGAAGAAGTCGAGTTCCTCATCAGTTTTTGAAGATCGAAATTTCTTTTGTGAAGACCAAGTCACCTTCAGGACTAGAGTTGTCCTTGTGAAGGACAAATTATTGTTGCTTCTACAATGGTTTTGAGGTGGCCAAGTTACTTGGTTTGGAAGGACTGAGAGTAATCATTTGAGATCTGCCAAATAGTTTCTACTACTTTGAAGATAGAATTTTTTGATGACTCTTTTATAAATAAAATTTTGACCATTTGAAGACTATTACTTGTTCATTTATTAAGAGTTGGTTGATGGTGCAAGTTCCCTTGAAGACACTTACTTTAATGAAGCATTCCTTGGACATTTGTATCTATGACTCGACCTGCTATACTTTGTCCTTTGTTGATAGTTAGAGGGAGTTGTTTCTTTACATAGCTAGATAGAGGTAGATCACAAGGGTTATAAAGGTTATACTAAATCAATTTACATATGCTTGGACTAGATGGAAGATGCCTTGATTGAATTTGTTGACAACCTCATCTCATATGCAAAGAATCTCGTATGATGTAGGAAGATGTTGTATGTTTTCTTTGATTGCATTCTATTGCAGGATATATGTTCGGAAGTAGAGTGTTTCTATCTAAAATATTAATGTCATATACCTTGTACTACTATGAAAATATGGTGTATGCAGTAGATGTCTTACATATATTGTACTAATGAGGTTATAATATGTTGTTGCTGCTAGAGTGCCATTACTTTAATCTTGTTGTTGCTAGAACAAATTGAGCTAGAGGAGAGAAAAATTCTTCATCTATAAAGCAACAAATTCCAATGATGACATTCATAGGTGGTTTATGATTATAAATGGTTCGAAATGATCAAATTATTTTTCAAGGAACAATGGTTGGTTCCATAACTATGGCGGGATGATTTTCCATAGTTGGTTCCATGACAAATTTTGTTGGACTTATAAAGGGTGTCGACGGAATTTGGAAGTAATAGGGTTTGTAAACCCTAAAAGACTATAAGTCTTTGGAAATTCCTACGGTTTGTGGTTTAGAAATGCAGCCTATCCAAGAGGGAGAACGAAAGGCTAGAGGGAGGAAATCAAATCTATCAAAGGCTCAATTGAGAGCCAAATTAGACTTGTGGATGGTAAGAAACTATCCATCTCAAGGGTGCTTAGAGCAGCGCAAAAACCCACACCTTGCATGGTTTCTCAATGATTATGTTGTCCTTGAATTGTAGGGGTTTAGTCAGTGGTCCTAAAAAACTAGCTCTGAAGGAGGTGATCCATAACTACAATCCGGACATACTTCTCTTGCAAGAAACGTTGGGATCTAGAACAGAGATAATAAAAGCTCTATCAAAAATAATGCCTGGATGGCACTTCTAGGCTTTGGATACCAAAGGCTGATCAAGGGGGCTGGCTTTAGGTGTAAAGGAAGGTAGAATAAAGGTTCTAAATGCTTGGGGGATGGACCAGGCTATCGGAATAGAAGCCTATTCCTTGGAGCTTTGCACAAATATGTTGATCCTTAATACCTGTGGACCTTGTGAGGATAAAGTCCCTTTTTGGAATAACCTTTGCTCAAAGACCCTACTAGATAACCTGAATCCGGTGATCGGGGGCGACCTAAATTTTTCTATGGGAATTTCTAAATCCTGGAGCCCATTTTCCCATGCGGACCCACTCTCTAATTACTTATCTAATAAAATCAAAGAGGAAAATATTTTATACATCAATCTATTGAAACCTAGACCTACCTGGAGGAATGAGAGAATAGGGAAAGACCAAGTGGCCAAGAGACTGGATAGGTTTCTTATGAGAGAGGAGGTAGCAGCAAAGATTCCAATGTTCAAACATTGGGTAGGGGAAGGAGGTGATTCTAATCACTTATCTGTGTTGCTTGAAATGAAAGGGCCTCATAGAAAGTCCGTTGTGCCTTTCAAATTCAATCCATCCTGTCTTTTGGAGGACTCTTATAATACCCTCTTTAAAAAAACTTGGAGACATGTGGACCCAAGCGAGAATGGAGAGAAAGCATTTTTTTATGGAAAACCTAAAACGACTTAAGAAGGAAACGATTAAATGGGACGGAGAGAAGAAATTAAAAGAAGAAAATCTAAAACATATTGGGGTGGAACTTGATAACTTGAATGTCCAGAAGTCGATGGATATGAAACAATAGATAAAAGAGATGGGATCAAGATGCTGGAAACCCAACGAAGGAAAATCCTCTTAACAAGAGAAGAACAGTGGTGATTGAAAAGTAGGGCTATTTGGTTAAGGGTCGAGGATGAAAACACAAAGTTTTTCCAAAATTATGCAAAAGTAAGGAAAAACTCAAATACCATTTGGTCCCTAAAAACAGAGGATGGAATACAGGCCAACTCTTTTGAGGAGTTGTCTTCAATGGGAAGAAGCCACTTCAAAAAAAATTTCAAAGCCTCTTCAGAAGTGTCGTTAGCAAAGGTGATCCAGACAACTCAGGCTTTCCCTTGATATGTGGGTGAAGAGGACACTGAAGATCTCATGGGGGAAGTCTCAAGAGGGGAGGTTGAAGGAATCATAAAATCAATGCCAAAGGACAAGACCTCAGGTCCGAATGGTTGGACAGTGGAGCTATTCCAACACTTCTTTGAGACAATAGGTAGCGAATTAACCGAAGTGGTTGAAGAATCTAGAGGGAAAGGATCAATATTTGAACCCTTCAATACCAATTTTATTGCCCTCATTCCCAAGAAGGAGGACCCCTCTTATTTTGAAGATTTTAGATCGATATCTCTGTGCAACTGCATCTACAAAATAATTTCAAAAGTGATAGCTGTCAGATTGAAACTAATTCTCTCAAGGAGTATTTCAAAAGAACAATTTGGTTTTCTGGATGGAAGACAAATTCATGAAGTTGTTGGAGTGGCTCAGGAAACCATCCACAGCATAAAAAATAAATAAATAAGCGAAAGCAAAGGTGCAGTAGTGAAAATTGACCTCTCCAAAGCCTATGATAGAATTAGTTGGATGTATCTCCGAATGCTTCTAACCCATTTGGGGTTTCAAGTGGGCTTTATAAACTGGATTATGGGTTGCTTGAATAATGTTAGTTTTGTGGTTTTAATCAACAGGGCGGCATCCACTTTTTTCCAAAGTCAAAGAGGGTTGAGACAAGGATGTCATTTATCCCCCCTCCTCTTTCTCCTAGCAATAAAAGGTCTCAGTTAATTGTTACTAGAAGCAAGAAGAAGAGGAGACATTCAGGGAGTAGAAGTGGTAGTCAATCTTTATATAACTCACTTGTTGTTTGTGGATGATATTCTTCTTGTCAGTAATGGGAGAAGGAGTGAAACAAAGACCTTAAAAAATATTTTGGAACTCTTCCTCAAGGCGACGGGCATGCTTATCAAAAAGGAGAAATCCTCATTAATTCTGGAATCATTCAGTAGAATGGAATCCAGGAATATAGCAGAAGATCTACCATTTGAATACCGAAAGATGGAAGATAGTTTCAAATACCTTGGATTCTTTTTAAAACCACACTCATACAAAAAACATGATTGGTTTTGGCTGGTGGCAAAAATTGAATCTAGGATAAATCATTGGAGCTTCAAATGGCTTTCCAGAGCAGGAATATTGGTACTCATAAAATCAGTTGTAATGGCAATTCTAGTATATTGTGCAGTGCTTACCTGGGTTTCGAAAGGAATCTTGGAAAGGGTTAGATGAGTATGTAGTCGATTCCTATGGGTTGGCTCTAAGGAGGACCCAGTTATGCCCTAGGTGGCATGGGATAAGGTGGAAAGACCTAAGGAATGGGGAGGATGGGGAATAAAATACCTTTCAACTTTTGGAGCATCTCTAGCTACAAAACTAGGATGGAGACTAATAAAGATGAAAAACTTGTGGACCATAGTGGTCAAGCGAAAATACATCGATCTCATTCCTTTGGATGAGTGGATCAGGAAGCCAAACAAGAAGAATGGGATTTCATCAGTGGTGTGGAAAGCAACTTTAGATGTCTTTAACATCATAGAGCAAGGCCTCTCCTAGCAGATCGGGAATGGAGAACAAGTCAGGATTGGAAAGGATCCATGGGTGGGATGCAACGAAGGTTATTCACTATCCCCAGGTCTTATATATCATCTTGACTCAATAGGCATACACCATATAAGCCAAACTGAAAAAAATGGACACTCCACTATATGGGGCCAAGCATGGCTATCTGGGACAGACCTAAATCTCAACCAGCAATGGAGGGAGGAGTGGAAAAACTTCATCAAGCTACTGACAAGGTCAAATTTCAGGCTCAAAGATAGACTAGACCATTTAGTCTGGGAACATGCCCCCTCGGGTATTTATTCTCCAAATTATGGCTACAAATTTCTTATGTCAAGAAAGGGATGGGGGAATATGGAATGATGGTTGAATCACATCTGGAAGCTTAAATGTCCAGAAAAAGAAAGAATGTTCTTCTAGTGCATCCTAAGAAATAAAATTCCAACTTGGGACAATTTACAGAGGAGATTCAAGTCGGGACCTGTCAGGTGTGCCTTATGTAAAAATGATATAGAATCAATCCACCACCTCTTCCTAAAATCTCCATTCACAAAGGAAGTTTGGCTGGATTCGGGGAGGCTGTTACAGAACAGGAAGATTTGGGAAGGGGAAGTCCTATCAGAGGTATGGAATCAATGGTGGAAGGACTCTCCAGAAGAAAATATGTGAAATCTCCCTCTAATTATATCTTGGGGTATCTGGCTAACTCGTAACAAAAATATTTTCAAGGACCAAATTACCTCAGTAGGGCACATTGTTATAGAATGCGTTGTTATTTATGAAAGCATACCTGAGCCAAATCAAGATACAAACCCAAGGGTAGTAAGAGAGGAACAGATTAGAGAAGGTACTCCTTGGGCTTATTTTGATGGGGCCTCAAACCAAAATAATAGATGTGGGGCAAGCATGGTGATCCACCTCAACGAACATAAAAGACTTAAAGCCTCAATAGGTTTGGGGGATGGCTCCAACAATTTTGTTGAACTTCTAGCAGTAAAATTGATTCTATGTTGGCTCACCCACCTGGGCATTCATTCGGTTCATATTTTCGGGGACTCGATGAATATTATCAAATGGTTCAATGGAAAGAGCAGATGTCAGAATTATATTCTATCTCCTTTGTTAGAAGAAGCTAAATATCTAAAACAATTTTTTAGTGAAATCAAAATATGTCATATTTACAGGGAACGGAACAGTGTAGCAAATCAACTTTCTAAAGCGGGTATACAACAGGATCTAGACTATTGGAGGACGGAAGAAACTGAGCTCAATGAGATCCATGTGTAGGATCAGCCTCCTTTTTTAGACTAAAGAGTAGAAGCAAGCTTACAGTTTATGCCTATTTTTTTTTTCCTTACTTTTATTATGTTTTTGTTTTATTTTCAGCAACACAGAATTAATTTTTTTCTTAAAAATGGTCTTTGAAAACAGTTAACGTTTTGGGCGGTTATATAATTGTTGACTGGATGCTGACCATACTCCTGTTTGGGTTGTTTTCCTCTATGAGGAGGCCCGAGAATTGGTTCAAAGCCTCCTTATTGCATATAGATAGTTTCAGCTACCATTTCCTTTTGTTTTTTTAATTTTTAAATCTGAGATATCGAAATGTTGACCATCATCCTGTTTGGATTGTTTTCCTCAATGAGGAGGCCCAGGATCTTGGTTCCAGTGTTCTTTATTTGCACATTGAGATGGAAGAGTAAGAGGTTACTTGTACATACCATTTCAGAACAACTCTATGTTTTTTGTTAAAAGACATACAGTTTACTAAATGCTTAAATGCATATACTATGTAACTTTTTATTGCCTTAATAAGAAGTTCAATTTTTTCTTTGGAAAAAAAATAATTTAGTAAATGCTCATAAATATTACTTTTAGAAAAATAGAAAGTGATTCTATGTAGAGAAAATTTTTGAATTGACATAATCTAAATAACTTTAATATAATAAATACACTAATTGTAAAATATATTTATTACAATTGAATTTTAAAATATATTTATATACCTTTGTAGACAAGTATTTATAATTATTTGATTAATGTTATTATTTATTTATTTATTAAAAAAAAACCCACTAAAATATACAGTATAACTTTACAGTGTTATGTTGCACTCATACACCAAATCCAATTAGATAATTGAATAATTCTTAGCTATTGACAATTTTTTTCAACCATATATTATTTACAAAATAGCTTTATGACAATGACAAGATATTCCAAAGTACTAATTTACACTTTATGTTTACTATCCAACTTTTTAACTTCTTGTTAATTCTTGACACTGAGCTACTTGACCATGTCCACGGATTGTGAGTTCAAGTCTCTTTGTCGACTTGCTAAATTTTTTGTAGGTGTTCTTGAATCTATTTTACCATGGTTGTAACATGAATGGTGAGCCATGTATTTTTCCATCACACTTGAAGTATTTCCCGAATTATATATTCTCTCGCCTTTCAACAATAAGCTTTCTACTTTGCCCTCCTTTCTCGTGAACCAAGTTTGGATGTCAAAAGTGAGCTACTAGGAGATAGTGTAGTTTACTTCCGTTTCTCCCCTACCCCCTAGTTCCTTTGTTCCATCTCATGGCCACTCGTTGGACTCGAATATTTTTTGATATATATTGTAATACATACATATATGTGTATAAATAATCTAAGTGCGAAGGGCATGCATTGCCAAGGGCAAGACATGCAAGACATCACAAAGGGTTTCAGCTATCTCATAGTTAATTTTGACTTATAACTAGAATATCATTGTAACATAGTTAGAATTCTATAAATTCTAACTAAGCTTATTGTACTTCGTTGGCTTGGAGAATCGTAAATTACTTGAATAAAACTAGTACTCATCCAGTAGCTTTACTTTAAATATTATATACATATTCTATTATTTCTCCTTTAAAGCAAACTCAACCATTATAATACTATTACTACCCAATGGTCCTACCCAATGGTCCTCTAATGTGGCAGTAAGAATAAAAGGAGCACTACGAAAATTGTGCATGGCTTCACAAAAAATCTAAACAACTATTATGAATATGGACACTTTAATGTGGTAATCCAAAAAATAAAATATGCTCATTGAGCTCATTTCCTTTTTTTATAAATTAGTCGTGAGTCTGCCCGAAATTTAGCCATGGCTTCAATTATAATAGACTATATAATATTACTTTTCAAATCCTTATCGCTTTGTATATATTTCAAGGATAATATAATTAGACCCAGTGTCACCCTCACATTTAACTAACAACCGCTTTTTTACCTAGCATGTAAATGAATCTAAGCTTTGATTGTGTTTATCAAATAGTGCTAACACGAAGTTTATATTTGTAAAATAGTGATGAGTTATATGGAATATTTGAAAACTTGTGGAATATGATAAACTATAATGAATTAAATAATATCTGAAGATTGAAACACAGCCATAAATAAAACACATGTCTAAGGATCAAATACCCTTCGAGGCTTCTCGGTTTTAAAATTACTATATTTTCCTGTTAAAAAATTATGCTAATGAAAAAAAATATTTTTTCAAAAGATTTCTGGTCTTTACTATTCTGGCCATCATTGTATTCAATTTGAAGCTGAAATTTGAATGGTCATATTTTATGTAACATCTAAATCAAACCATCTTGTATGGCCCTGGACTAAATATGAATTAATACTGTCAAACAGTATTTTAACACATAAATGAAGCTTTGTTTCGTTTCGCCAGGGCAATATCTTTTAAATCATATGGAAAGCGAATTGATTTTAGGTTTGTAAAATGTTTTCATTAACTTTATCAAAGAAAATTTACATCTCATTTATGTTTAAATGAACGGTTTGAAAAAGTATAATACATAGCTTCCAATTCGGCAGTAAAATTTATAGAGCTGCTGAGATTATAGCATGATAAGATGGTGTGTATAAAATTCTAAACAAAATTCAATATATTTATCTAGATCATTGCGGAATAGATTTATTGAATTTCACTGTATTCAGTACAGACAAATATTTTAAATCCGTATACGATTGAACTTCTTTGGGTATTTTTTCTACTTAATTTTGTGCCAAGGAGAACACAAAGACATGATTGCAGTGAAGGTTGTGTAATAAATCGATGTTGCATGAAAGCCACCAGCGTGATCGAGAAGAACCTGCGCTATCATGTTGGGTAGAGAATCGTGAATTGTGTGTGAGAGCAAGTGTTGCTACATAGAGTTGCATGCAATAGTCATGGTGTCCCTTCTATCTACATAGCGTTTGTGAAACTGTGCACTGCTGATTCAAAACTGGAACCATTGTGGAATTGTTGTGAACCCTGGTGTATAAATTATCGTATCATGGAGGTTGCATTTCCAGGTCAATTACTTGTGATCTGGGTTTGCATTGTCAAATGAAAGTTGGAATTGGAAAATAGGGTAGCATGACAAAGAGATGCATATCATTGTTAAATGAAAGTTGGAATTGGAAAATAGGGTAGCATGACAAAGAGATGCATATCATTGTCAAATGAAAGTTGGAATTGGAAAATAGGGTAGCATGACAAAGAGATGCATATCATTGTTAAACAGTCTGGAACCGATTGATGAATGTATAGTTTTAGATGCACACAGAGATTAGTAATGCTATAAAGAGACATATTGATGTTGGTGCACTGCCAATCAGATAAATCTGAGCCAGAACAAGTGACCGGGAAGGCTCAGCATTTGAAGTCACAGCGCAACAGAGAAATACATTTTTCCCTGAAGGTTTTGGTGTGTTAGTCAAGTGTTCACCCAGCCACACGGAAAACTTAATGTTCCATCTAAAGGTAGGAGAGGATAAACGTGCTCTTAAAATGGAAAATTTGTTGAGAAGAGACAAAAACTACGAAAAAGGAAAGATAGGTGTTGCTAGTGCCGTAAACTTAAAATGAAATGGTAATTCGTTTCTTTGGGTTTTGATTGTTTTTTAAAAACGTTGATGAATTTGGAAGAAAATAAAAAAACCTCTCATTTTAGTGTTTAGTGTTAGTTTCTTTTTATTTACTTTTTTAGAAAATAAATAAATATATTTTTGTTGATTTTTATTAATTTTTTTGTTAAAAAATAAATAAAATAAAAAAATGCTTTTTAATTTTGTTATTAAAAAAAACACACACATACACACAAGAAAATTTTAAAAACAGACACTATAACTTTTTTTTTTTTTAAATCATTCACTATTGTCATTCTCAAAATGCACTTTCATCGCAGATCTTTTTACTCCTTCATTTGAAAGACACTTTGAAGTCTTCCTAGGAAACACAGATTTGATATTTCATTCATTTGCAAACATACATATAATGGAACATTTGGAAAATTAATTTAAAGAACATTTGTTGGTTTATTTAAATGTTGATTAACTTGCTTAGAGTTGGCAATTTCATATTGTTGTATGCTTTTATAACATACTAATCTGCATGACACAACAAATCTATAATGCCAAGATTTTTGCCACACACAAAAGTTAGCTAACAATAGCAAGGAGTAAACTTATTTGTCATGGTTATTTCTTTACAAATGGACAAATATTAATATCATGACTAAGTCAACTTCAACACTTTGATTGTCCTTAATCTATTTTATTTGGTACGAAATTTTTGCGTAAGAATAATGAAGAAAATGGCCAATTTTTCTTTAACACACTTATGTTTTCTTTCTACCAAGTTTTTTTTGCAGGTTACAGGATAATCGAGTGATCATTAAGGAGATTAAATTGTGCACAATTGGTCTTCAAAAGACTAATTTCATGAGAAATTCTAAAAAAAACAAGACCATAAACATAAACGAAATTTCCAGAAAAATACAAGTTTTTGCAACTTCTTGTAATAGCGTAATGGTTTGACATGTTACATGACAGATTAGCAAAATTCAAAGAGATGGGTTGTTCCTAAATGTACAAGGATGGTGAAATACCTATCCACACTTGAATTCGATGTCTACAGGTGGTTGTTCAACGCTGGTCAAACTCATCTATTTTAGTAGACAGTCCAGAACTAAGGAGCAAATTTGCTATATTAGGAAGTTTGCATGCCATAATTCATTTTTTTTCCAGCAAGAGTCATCATCCATTTTCCATTACCACATACACTTCATTACATTTTCTTTAATCCTAACCCACCAATAAAACCAACAAAGCTCATCTACAAGCTTTTTGGTCCACTTTACATATTCCTTGTCAGTTTCCTTTTTCCTACACTTGCAAATAAAACCTTGCTTCCATACACCATTGACTCAAAGTCCTAGAGTCTAAAAAATTTTAAAAAAACACCTAGAGACTTGCATGCCTTAATGGCAAGTACTCTTGCCAATGAACAATGGAAGTACATTAATATTCCTTATTCACTGGATCTTCTAGGTGACTCAAATACAACAAATTTATTCGTACCTACAAAGATGTGTTAGGCATCTTGACTCCCATTGGAATCAATGGTGGGAGTTCTCATGTTGGCTAGTGGCATTCATTAAAGACCACTAAGTTAACAATTTCTTGCTATGTTCGAAACCAGCACATTTATCCACATAGTAAGATTTGTGCCATTAAACATTAAAGACTTGAAGACCCATATTTTGTAACAGATGAAGCAGATTTCCTTTCATTGTTTTTCAGTTTTTTTTTTTTATGTAAATGACTTGAGTACAAGTCAATAAATAAGGCTAGGGTGCAAATGTAAATTCTTAATTTTGTATATCTTCTAAGCCTTATACATTTTCAACCGCATTTAGCAGCAAATTCCAAACATTCAGCAGAGGGTCCAATAGCACATGCAGCAACAATAAAAGATTCACTTTTTCGATTTTATCCACCATTTTCACAGCCAAGTAAAGAAAACTATGAATAGAATTTTGCAGCCACACATGCACAACTCTCATCCATTTTTGAAAGGGTAAGTTAAGGTATAATGTTTTCTAACTTTTAACCATTCAATTCCTTGAAAAGTTAGAATAATAATTTTTGGAAAAACTTCACTTCCTTTCCTCATTTCACATAACCGCCAAAACCGTCAATTTGAGGGGAGGAATACATTTACATACATATTTTTTCACATTCATATAACATCCATATTCATATATCACATTCTAAAACCCACTTACCTTCAAAATATATTCACTATTACATGAGCATATAAATGGCTTTGTCAAAAGTATTTAAAAGTTAATTAGATGCCAACACAATCATGGTTCTTACACAAGAACCAACCATGATGCATTCCAACAAAAATACTCTGCAATAAAAATCACATTATCAATATGCAAAGATCATACATTTAAATTGAATGCAACAAACAAAATATGGTTGAAACACAAGAACCAACCAAGTTGCAGTTCATCAAAAACACTTTGCAAAAGTTAAGTAAATGATATCATGCAGAGTTTAAGCCGAAGCTCAAGTATCAAAAAGCAATGTAATAGATTGCATGAGGACATGCAATACCTTCAATTTAGAGGTATGTCGGGCCTCAAAATAGTCCCTATTCTCACTCCATTATTCACCAATACCTTCACATTACTTCCATGTTACCTTCATGTCACCTCCATTCCACCTCCACATCATTACATTTACCTCATCATTGGGTTATAACTAGGCTTTTCCAAAGTTTATTAATTCTTAACATTTTCAAGTGGATTTATGGTTAAACTTTAGAAAATAATATGCTTATACTTATACCTAACAATTAGAATGAGTTTTTTTATATGTGTAGGTACAAAGGAAGCTTCCAAGGCATCTTTATGTGGCACTACTATGTTCAAATTCGAATTTGAGAAGATCATGGACCTCATGGAGGAGATCATGGAGGATAGGGTTAAGTGTCACCATTGGTTGAGAAATATGTGGGTCAAATGAGGGAATAGTGGATTTACATTTATGAGTTTGTTGTCATAGCTTTTGTATAAATAGGAGTGTTATCTCCTTCATTTGTAAACTTAACTTTTAGAATTTAGAAGCTTAGTCCTTCATTTGTAACTTTAGATTTTAGAATCATTGTAATGTCGAGCTTAAGAATTCTTGGAATGTAGAACTTGAAGCTTGTAATTGCAATTTGCAATTGAGGATAAATAAAGTGGATTGGATTTTCTTCTACATTTGACTTCTTTCTAGGAAAGCTTGTGGATCTATGGAGGGCCCCCGTTGCCTCACTTACATGCTCGTTTTGTTTTGGTAAACTTTAATTTTATGTTTGTTTGTGAATTTAATTAGATTAAATTACTAATTCATATGCTTGAGATATAAATGAATAATCTCTTGTAAGAGAGCTTTAATATTTCATGCAATCAATCATAATTAGATTTAATTGTTTTAATTTCATTAGTTTAAAGAGTTTGTTGATTAAGATGACCAGAAATATTAATGAACAGTCTCCTGTAAGGGAGCTTTAATATTTCTTACACTTGTCACAATGTCTTTAGATTTAATTTTAATTAAATGACTAAATAGGTGTTGGAAATCCCAATGAAAGATCTCTTGTAAGGGAGCTTTGACATTTCTTCACCTATGTTAGTTTAGTTTATCTCTAAGTCCATATATATTGGATGATCCTCAAAGGTTACTTACTTGGATTGATAGTAAATGAAACTCTAATTTGCATCCGCATTTTAGACCAAACACATGTGATTCCCCACATATACCATTAAGTATTGCTCATTTGTGTCCATGTCGATCTTGGGTGAACTACGCTTAAATTTATGCCCGGTATTTCCGTCCAAGGGTCTCCCTGGAGGCAACACTCCAATACCTTGTTATGCGGCACTATACACCCTTGCATACCATCGATCATGCCAGTACTCCTGGACAAGCCATTATACACCGCGGCCTACATGTACCCCGCTAGATACCCTCTACTATGGCTATGTCGTCCTGTACTGGCCTGTGTCCTGCTTGTGTCACTGTACCTATCACTCCCCGCATTTACTCAATGTGATGTGAGTCACTCTCACTCCACAACGCAATCCATTATACTACGACACACCACCCCACATCTCCATGCTCCTTTGTAGGCCCCTACTCCTCACTGCATAGCCCTGCACACCACTGTGTGTTATGGCCTAACATTGGGTCTGTAATCATCAGACTGCATCCCTCTACATAACACTGGACCCTATGACATAACTCTATGTAGTCCTATGTACCACTGCCCACTATCGTACCACCATGTAACATACATTATCCTATATGGGCCAAAATATCCACCTCTCTGCTATTATGTCCTCCATGATGTGGGATGGATCCCCCCATCTTCTATAAGGGACCTGAGTGGCCCGACTCCCCACATGTTAATGGAAATGACAATACTACGCATATCCTCAATAATCCCTACGTCCCATATGCTAGTAAGAGATCACTCTCTCCATACAATGCCCTATCTGATAGTCTGTCGATGCCACCTCCTACCAGCTCCTACCAGAGTAAGCTAGTCACCCTGTGACTCCACGCACCATCAATATGCCAAGACAACTCATGAAATTTGTCTTCTCGCCTATTAAACCATCTTGTCACTAGTGTTGATTAGGGCTCTGATTGAGATCTGAAAATGTGGGTGCACTCAAGTGTCAAATCCATCATGTAACTACTACCATCACCTACCATCTCTATGATGTGATGGAAAATCCCACTTGGGTCCCAAAAATAGTCCGACCCTCGAGTCCCTCTAGTAATCCATGGCCTCTGCTAACATGTGGCCATGGATGTATCTAACCGCCTAACCTTCTCCATCAAGTACCAACTCAGTACCTCTTGCCATCCAATCCCAAAGGAGAGATCGAATGTGTAATTGTCTATGGAAGGAACTAGCCCTCCAAGCTGATGTGGTATCATGCTCAACTCAATCCTGCTAACCTGTCCACCCCCTTGGGTACTTCTAGGAAACTCAACCTCCCTCAATCCAACACATGAGTGTGGGTTGATAATGCTATAGACCCCACCAATGGGCCTCTGAAGTGAATTGTGTTGAAAACCCAACACGTGGCCTCTATGTTGCCCCTCATCAATGGCTATTCCAAGGGATGGTTGCACATCCTCCATCACGGGCTCAGCATGAGCCTTCGACTGCACCTCCATAGACATCCCAATATGCATGATATGCTCACCAGTCAGTTGTAGGTGACTGTCGTCTGAAAACTCTATCATAGATCTGGAGGCCTTTGTACCTATCAGCTCCTCAACAATAGTGGAGTTGTCATCCGGCACCTCATCAACCTGTGGTGCATTTTTATCACCTGAGAACTCGGTCACAACCTCGAATACCTCATCAATGGGTGTATGCTCAACTGTCTCCTTGCCAACGATGGCCCCTTCAACTACTCTTTCATCTTCTTCCTTAATACTTCTCATCATCCCTACAAAATCCCACTGAATCTCCATTCGTTTGTGCATACCCCATAGTTCACAGAATTCTCAAAAAGAGAGGGGCAACTGAATGCCTTGACCCAATGATATTTTTATCCCAATAACTCCACATCAGTTGCAATCATGTCCGGATTCCCTACTGAGGAATGAATCAACTTCTTCCCCACATCAATTATCATTTTTTGTATCCTCACCACCTCATTCCAAGTGACCGCCATGTTTTTTTATTCTAATATTTCCACAGGCTGAGCCAATTTTATGGCTTTGATACCACTGTAATGTTCCAAACTAGGAAAAATAGTGTTATGCAAAGCAAACAATAAAAACAACACCATAAAATTGAAACATTCAGTGCACACACATAAAAAGTCCAGGAATAACCAACAGCTGAGCCATTTTATTATAATCTAGGAGGAAAGTACAATAATGTGGAAGTGGTGCACCTGGGCTTGCCTCAATGGCAAGCATGATCAAGCCCCAGTTGTAATATGTCAAGCCCAGATGGCACAAATAACTGCTGCAATGATGTCCTATATTTCCCTTGTGAAACTGTGTTGTCTGTTGCAAATATGATGTTGGAAACCCCACCTCCAGTGCTCACAAAATTACGGGAAATTAACACCGGCCTCTCCACCAAATACCCAAAATAACACACGAAGGAATTGGCCAAATGTTGACCTTGGAATTTTGGCTCAAATTCCTCTTAGCTCCTCTAGCTTCTAGCTCAGTTGCGACCCCTATTTGACCCCTTAGATCTGTCCATAAAATTCTATAAAATTAAGAGTGTAGTCCTTGCCCAAAACCCAGAAAAACCCAGAAAGGGTTTTCCTTGATTCCAACCCTCAAAAATTTACCCTTCACAGTTTGACCCTCTAATTTTGAATTTTGTTTCTATGACTGATTCTATCAATATCTTCTCTCCAAACTCCAACAATCCTCCTCAAATAGCCCTCCAAATGATCTCCTACTTCTCCCAACCAACTCCAGCTCTACAATTTTTTCCTTCAACTCCCACATGAGCCCAATGATGGCTCTCTACACAGGCCCAGGTGACTATAAATCTAACTACTCCAACGTAGCAACCTCCTGCTCCAAAACTCTCCCGAAAGGTTAATCCTCCATGCAAGCTCCAATGCCCAAACTCCCCTCGAAGTTGCTGCCCGAATGAACCCACAAGCAACACCTGCTTATTCCCATTCTGCATCCTCCAGAAACTCGCAATAGTTGATACAAACGCTGAATGATGTGACTATGAAACTCAATCGACTCTCCTCCAAGGTAGTATGAATTTCCTTCCTAGGGTGGCACTCAAAGTCCACTGAAGCAAGGGTTGAGATCTACGCTCAGAGACACTCGTGTGCTAAACAGCACAATAACCCGGCTAAGTAACTTAAGAAACTAACGTTGAGATCAATATGTCAAAAAGATATCAAATGAGGTTGAGCCTCCTCTATTCATAATTTGTAGGCCTCTTTTCCCATGTGGACCCCCTCCAACTAGCAATTCGACTTTCCCTCCTTAGTCATTCGAACTTACCTCTAAGGTGGTGTTTATTTCCTCATTTGGGTGGCCCCCATGCTATGCCAAAAAAACATTTCGGCCTCCTTTTCCTTCCTAAGTCATTTCCAAAAATCACATGGATCCCATGGCCTCCAAAATTGTCAAAATTGTAGAATAAATAAACCTGTAACAATTTAATTTCAGAAGGGACATTACAGAACACCAAGGATGAAATGATGATTATTTTTGCAGATGCCTTGGCTATCACTGAAGTGATATATGTTCAAAGGAATATCAATGATTTTTATCATTTTTAAATGTCTGCACTGCAATACCAATTCCTATGGCGAGCTAGGATTGGCCTAGTGCTCAAGTATGATTTCAACTCTATGGGACAGGTTTGAAGCAAGACAGTTTGGCCTCTAATCACCTCTAGCAACTTCCAAGAGAATATTTTGTTGCTCAAAATTTGAGTCAGAAGTGCAACTCTGAGCAAAAGAAGGAGAATTTGGCTCAGCAATCTGCTCAAGTGATCACGGGTTATGATGTCCCTCTAAATCCTGTCAAATAATCTGTAAAATACTTGGTTCTTAAGCATTGTCCTCCTCGTTCACCAGTTTCACGACACAAGCAGGCTACTTTGTGGTTTGCCACTTGTAGGTTGAGAGCTAATTTTCCATGTAAAAGTGGGGCAGTGTGTAATCTGTAGCTAGTTGAAGCATCCCTTTCGAGGCAAGGAAGTTGAACTAATATATAGTCATGCAAACCAAGGTCACTGATAGCCCTTCAACCACAGCTAGTTTCCATGCGTGTGACGTCTATGTCTGGACATGTTTGTGCATATATCTTTTCATTACCCAATAATAATATATTACAGATTCAGAGTTGAAAAATATGAGTCATGTTCAATTTTCCACCGAGTTTTCGGGATAGGGACGAGGGGGCGGGATACGCACAAGGGGCGTATATAAGCAACCACGTCAGAGACATAAAAATTATTAAAAATTTAATATTAAAACTAAATAAATAATAAATAAATAAATAATATAAAAATAAAAAAAATTCCAACACTAGGTTAATAATTAAATTAGTAAATAGTAAATCTTAATAATTATGAAATTCACATCTAAATATGATCATCATTTCATATTAGATCATTATGAATCAGAATTATCATTTAACATTTATGCAATCGTAAATGTAAATCTAAAAGTAAATTACTAAATTGAATCCATCATTTCACATTATACAATGTTCCATCTAAATTCATTATTTGACAATGGGCATTAATATTATGCAAGGTACATCTAAATTAAATTCATCATTTGTCGAAGGCTAAAATAGCCATAGAATACTAAACTAAAAGTAAATATAGAAAGTAGTGAAATACTAGTAAATTTCTCAAAAAGTACTAAATAATAAATACTAAAAGAGTCCAGGACTTAGTCATTAGTATCTACAGTCAAAATTTCAAAACTAGAACAATGAAAAGCATCTAAAAGAAATGAACATCATGATCAAAAAACTAATAAGCATCAAGGAGTGTGTTGATGCTCCAATGACTAGTCCTTTGCATCCATCTACTGCATGAAGGCATATTTAAATTTGTATTTTTTATTTTATTTTATGTTTTTAATTGTTATTAGCGAAAAAAATTGGGGGGATGTCTAGGCATCTCTCATCCCCCCTATGTCCCTCTTGTATCCCCCTATCCCCCCACAAGAGGGACATATTTTGTCACCAAAAAAATGTCCCCTTAGAGTTTCCCAGAGTTTCCCCAAAAAAGGGGATGTGGGGAAATGTTTTCCCAATAGTCTCCCCATCTAGTAGCATGGGGGAGTGAGGAAGCGTGTCCCCCACTTTGGGGGACGTGTCTCCATGGAACATTGATCATGTCTAATCTTTGCAGGGCACAAATGCTAGATGTTTTTTTAAAACTATCTCAAACTTGAGAAGGGAATTTCTCTAGCATCCCACTCACACAAAAACCCATATTTACTAATGTTTACCACACACACACATATACTCTGATACCACTGCCCTACCCCACTATTGGTTTTCCTGTAACATTTCCAACCCATGAATGAGAACTTTGCCACTGCAAACTGGTAAAATCATGCCCAGTGGCCCTCTATAATCAAGAATTACACAAATTTTCCCTTTTATGTATTAATCCTCGAGTCGTACATTAGCCCTGTTACCCACCAAAGTGGGTGACCCTATAGGAGAAAAAAAATTCTCCTACTCTGCACATCTAGTCAGTCAACCATGCAACCCTTGACAACCATCACTAGTTGATGATGTTCCATTTTATCTCCATCATGTTGAATTTTTGTAGCTATGATTGGTATTCACAGTTTGTTCTAGCCCTCCAAAATAAAACAAAGTGATAAATATGAAAGTGACTTTCAAGTGGGCTTTAGGAGAGGGAAAATGAATTTTTTAATTTAAATTATTTGCCTCCAAGATCATGTCGGCTAGTCCCAAAAGTACAAGTCAGCTTAGGGAATAGGCACACCACTTCGGGCATTCAAACCACTATATAAAGGAAACTTGTCCTACTCCTCAAAAAGAAATTTGGATCACTTACTTATATTTTGTTCACATGCGGGAGTTATTTGAGGTACTAGACTGAAGTCGTCTAAGGCAAACTGAAGTTTCTCTTGGGGAAGATCAAAAATATTTTAGGCAAGCCAAAATTCTCTGAGACACAATTGACCAAATTTTAAGGTCGGATTGACCAAATTTTTTAGGCTATCTCAGCTCGATGAATTTATCACAGTTTGACCTAGGAGTTACTAGTCAGTTTGACTTCATTTGATTACAAAGTTCAAACTGTATCTCTTGTTGAAATGGACTATTTCTCTAAGAAAAGGTTGTTTTTGCCCTGATTAGGGTTTTCCCAGGATAAATTTTGTGTCTCTCATGTTTGGTTGTCTTTTCATGATTCTAAAGTCATTATTACCTTTACTATTGAATATTTTCTATGTATAATTGCTTAATGGTGAAGTGACACAAAATTAACAATGAACTAATCATTGGAAGTAATTATCAGTCTAGCAAATCTTGAAAAATCAACATGGTATCAAAGCATGGGTCAAAGAGTGGCCTTGAAGACCAGGATGATAAAAGATTGTTTTAATAATTATTTTGGAAATCCAATACTCATATTATTCCATATAAGAAGGCCAAATCCTCTTGTTGAACAACGAAGGTACTCTACCTAGTTGTGACCAAATTTTATTTTATTTTGAATTTTTGTTTAAAGGGCCAAAGAAGTCTATTGCAATTAGGCTGAAAAAGCCTTAGGACTAGTTGGAGGGGGGTGAGAGGCCTTAGGGTTAACCTTAGAAGGGCTTTAAGGTGATTGACAAGGCCGAAAGGCCTAAGGAGCCAAGCATCTAGGTCGCAAACCTAGAAATAACCTAGAGGCCTCAAACCCTTAATAATACAAAAAAGTGATGTCTCAGAAATGATGGACAAAAGTTGCAAATGATAATTCTTTGAAGAGGTTATTCAACCATTGTTTGAAGAAGGAGAACCTTGGAATATTGGCAATAAACATTGCTAATTCTGAAGCAGGCCTTTTGAGGTCTCTTGTTGAGGTAGAATGTACATTGAATACACTTGTTTCAAAATGTCATGAATTATTAGGGAATATTGATAATTTAAATTTTAAAGAAAAAGAATTCATGTTTCTATATTTATCACTATTCCATGATGATCATACACAGAGACAAAGTTGAGGGCATTCATAAGTTTACAGTGAAGAAGAAGTCGAGTTCCTCATCAGTTTTTGAAGATTGAAATTTCTTTTGTGAAGACCAAGTCACCTTCAGGACTAGAGTTGTCCTTGTGAAGGACAAATTATTATTTCTTCTACAATGGTTTTGAGGCAGCCAAGTTACTTGGTTTGGAAGGACTGAGAGTAATCATTTGAGATCTGCCAAATAGTTTCTATTACTTTGAAGAGAGAATTTTTTTATGACTCTTTTATAAATAAAATATGGACCATTTGAAGACTATTACTTGTTCATTTATTAAGAGTTGGTTGATGGTGCAAGTTCCCTTGAAGACACTTACTTTCATGAAGTATTCCTTGGAGATTTGTATCTATGACTCGACCTGCTATACTTTGTCCTTTGTTGATAGTTAGAGGGAGTTGTTTCTTTACATAGCTAGATAGAGGTAGATCAAAATTGTTATAAAGGTTATACTAAATCACTTTACATTTGCTTGGACTAGATGGAAGATGCCTTGATTGAATTTGTTGACAACCTCATCTCATATGCAAAGAATCTCATATGATGTAGGAAGATGTTGTATGTTTCCTTTGATTGCATTCTATTGCAGGATATGTGTTCGAAAGTAGAGTGTTGCTATCTAAAATATTAAAGTCATATACTTTGTACTATTATGAAAATATGGTTATGTAGTAGATTCCTTACATATATCGTATTAATGAGGTTATAATATGTTGTTGGTGCTAGAGTGCCATTACTTGAGTCTTGTTGTTGCTAGAACAAATTGAGCCAAAGGAGAAAAAAATTCTTCATCTATAAAGTAACAAATTCCAATGATGAAATTCACAGGTGGTTTATGATTATAAATGGTTTGAAATGATCCAATTATTTTTCAAGGAACAATGATTTGTTCCATAACTATGGCAGGATGATTTTCCATAGTTGGTTCCGTGACAAAGTTTGTTGGACTTATAAAGGGTGTCGACGGAATTTGGAAGTAATAGGGTTTGTAAACCCTAGAAGACTATAAGACTTTGGAAATTCCTATGGTTTGTGGTCTAGAAATGCAGCCTATCCAAGAGGGAGAACGAAAGGCTAGAGGGAGGAAATAAAATCTGTCAAAGGCTCAACTGAGAGCCAAATTAGACATTGTGGATGGTAAGCAACTATCCATCTTAGGGGTGCTTAGAGAAGCGCAGAAACCCCCCCTCCCCACCCCCAACCCCTCCCCCCATGTAGTTTCTCAATGATTATGTTATTCTTGAACTATAGGGGTTTAGCCAGTGGTCCTAAAAAGTTGGCTCTGAAGGAAGTGATCCATAACTACAGTCCAAACATACTTCTCTTGTAAGAAACGTTTGGATCTGGAACAGAGATAATAAAATATCTGTCAAAAATAATGCCTGGATGGCACTTCCAGGCTTTGGATACCAAAGGCCGATCAGGGGGGCTAGCTTTGTGTGTAAAGGAAGGTAGACTAAAGGTTCTAAACGCTTGGGGGATGGACCGGAATATCGGAATAGAAGCCTATTCCTTGGAGCTTTGCACAAATATGTTGATCCTTAATATCTATGGACCTTGTGAGGATAGAGTCTCTTTTTGGAATAACCTTTGCTCAAAGACCCTATTGGATAAACTGAATCCCGTGATCAGGGGCAACCTAAATTTTTCTATGGGAATTTCTGAAACCTGGGGCCCACTTGCCCATGCGGACCCGCTCTCTGATTACTTCTCTAATAAAATCAGAGAGAAAAATCCTTTAGACATCAATCTGTTGAAACCTAGACCTACCTGGAGGAATAAGAGAACAGGGAAAGACTAGGTGGCCAAGAGACTGGATAGATTTCTCATGAGAGAGGAGGTGGCAGGAAAGATTCTAGTGTTTCAACATTGGGTAGGAGAGGGAGGTGATTCTTATCACTTACTTGTGTTGCTTGAAATGACTTCATAGAAAGCTAGTTGTGCCTTTCAAATTCAATCCATCCTGTCTTTTGGAGGAATCTTAGAATACCCTCTTTAAAAAAACTTGGAGACCTATGGACCCAAGCGAGAATGGAGAGAAAGAATTTTATTTTTTTATGGAAAACCTAAAACAACTTAAGAATGAAACAATTAAATGGGATGGAGAGAAGAAATTAAAAGAAGAATAAAATCTAAAACATATTGGGATGGAACTTGATAACTTGAATGTCCACAAGTCAATGGATATGAAACAGTAGATAAAAGAGATAGGATCAAGATGCTAGAAACCCAATGGAGGAAAATCCTCTTAGCAAGAGACGAATAGTGCCGATTGAAAAGTAGGGCTATCTGGTTAAGGGTCGGGGATGAAAACACAAAATTTTCCCAAAATTATGCAAAAGGAAGGAAAAACTCAAATACCATTTGGTCCCTAAAAACAGAGGATGGAATATAGGCCAACTCTTTTGAGGAGTTGTCTTCAATGGGAAGAAGCCACTTCAAAAATATTTTCAAAGCCTCTTCGGAAGTGTCGCTAGCATAGGTGATCCAGACAACTCAGGCTTTCGCTAGATATATGGGTGAAGAGGACACTGAAGATCTCATTGGGGAAGTCTCAAGAGGGGAGGTTGAAGGAATCGTAAAATCAATGCCAAAGGACAAGAGCTCAAGTCCGGACAGTTGGACAGTGGAGCTATTCCAACACTTCTTTGAGACAATAGGTAGCGAATTAATCGAAGTGGTTGAAGAATCTAGGGGGAAAGGATCAATATTTGAACCCTTCAATACCACTTTTACTGCCCTCATTCCCAAGAAGGAGGACCCCTCTTATTTTGAAGATTTTAGATCAATATCTCTATGCAACTGCATCTACAAAATAATTGCAAAAGTGATAGCTGTCAGATTGAAACTGATTCTCTCAAGTAGTATTTCAAAAGAACAATTTGATTTTCTAGATGGAAGATAGATTCATGAAGCTGTTGGAGTGGCTCAAGAAGCCATCCACAGCATAAGGAAAAATTAAATAAATTAAATAAATAAATAAATAAAAGCAAAGGTGCAGTAGTAAAAATTGACCTCTCCAATGCCTATGATAGAATTAGTTGGATGTATCTCTGAATGCTCCTAACCCATTTGGGGTTTCAAGTGGGGTTTATAAACTGGATTATGGATTGCTTGAATAATGTTAGTTTTGTGGTTTTAATCAACGCGGCAGCATCCACTTTTTTCCAAAGTCAAAGAGGGTTGAGACAAGGATGTCCTTTATCCCCCATCCTCTTTCTCCTAGCAGTAGAAGGTCTCAGTCAATTTTTACTGGAAGCAAGAAGAAGAGGAGACATTCAGGGATTAGAAGTGGCAGTCAATCTTTATATAACTCACTTGTTGTCTATGGGTGATATTCTTCTTGTCAGTAATGGGAGAAGGAGTGAAACAAAGACCTTAAAAAATATTTTGGAACTCTTACTCAAGGCGACGGGCATACTTATCAAAAAGGAGAAATCCTCATTAATTCTGGAATGATTTAGTAGAATGGAATCCGGGAATACAGCAGAAGATCTGCCATTTGAAGACCGGAAGATGGAAGATAGTTTCAAATACCTTGGATTCTTTTTAAAACCACACTCATACAGAAAACATGATTGGTTTTGATTGGTGGCAAAAATTGAATCCAGGATAAATCATTGGAGCTTCAAATGGCTTTCCATAGAAGGAAGATTGGTACTCATAAAATTAGTTCTAATGGCAATTATAGTATATTGGGCGGCGCTTACCTGGGTTTTGAAAGGAATCCTAGAAAGGGTTATATAAGTATGTAGTCGATTCCTATGGGTTGGCTCTAAGGAGGACTAGGTTCTGCCCTGGGTGGCGTGGGATAAGGTGGAAAGACCTAAGGAATGGGGAGGATGGGGAATAAAATACCTTTCAACTTTTGGACCATCTCTAGCTGCAAAACTAGGATGGAGACTAATAAAGATGAAAAACTTGTGGACCATAGTGGTCAAGCGAAAATACATCGATCCCATTCCTTTGGATGAGTGGATCAGGAAGCCAAACAAGAAGAATGGGATTTCATCAATGGTGTGGAAAGCAACTTTAGATGCCTTTAACATCATAGAGCAAGGCCTCTCCTGGCAGATCGGGAATGGAGAACAAGTCAGGATTGGGAAGGATCCATGGGTGGGATGCAACGAAGGTTATTCACTATCCCCAGGTCTTATATATCAGCTTGACTCAATAGGCATACACCATATAAGCCAGATTGAAAAAAATGGACATTCCACTATATGGGGCCAAGCATGGCTATTTAGGACAGACCTAAATCTTGACCAACAATGGAGGGAGGAGTGGAAAAAATTCATCAAGGTACTGACAAGGTCAAATTTCAAGCTCAGAGATAGACTAGACCATCTAGTCTGGGCACATGCCCCCTCGAGTATTTATTCTCCAAATTATGGCTACAAATTTCTTATGTCAAGAAAGGGATGGGGGAATATGGAATGGTGGTTGAATCACATCTAGAAGCTTAAATGTCTAGCAAAAGAAAGAATGTTCTTCTAGTGCATCCTAAGAAATAAAGTTCCAACCTGGGACAATTTACAGAGGAGACTCAAGTCGAGACCTGTCAAGTGTGCCTTATGTAAAAATGATATAGAATCGATCCACCACCTCTTCCTAAAATTTCCATTCGCAAAGGAAGTTTGGTTGGAATCAGGGAGGTTGTTACAAAACAGGAAGATCTGGAAAGGGGAAGTCCTATCAAAGGTATGGAACCAATTGTGGAAGGACTCTTTGGAAGGAAATATGCGAAATCTCCCTCTAACTATATCATGGGGTATCTGGTTGGCTCGTAACAAAAATATTTTCAAGGACCAAACTACCTCAGTAGGACACATTGTTATAGAATGCGCTACTATTTATGAAAGCATACCTGAGCGAAATCAAGATACAAACCCAAGGGTAGTAAGAGAGGAACAGATTAGAGAAGGTACTCCTTGGGCTCATTTTGATGGGGCCTCAGACCAAAATAATAGATGTGGGGTAGGCATGGTGATACACCTCAACGAAAATAGAAGACTTAAATCCTCAACAGGTTTGGGGGATGGCTCCAACAATTTTGTTGAACTTTTAGCATTAAAATTTCATCTCTGTTGGCTCACCCACCTGGGCATTCATTCGGTTCATATTTTCGAGGACTCGATGAATATTATCAAATGGTTCAATGGCGAGAGAAGATGTTAGAATTATATTCTATCTCCTTTGTTAGAAGAAGCTAAATATCTAAAACATTTTTTTAGTGAAATCAAAATGTGTCATATTTACAAGGAATGGAACAGTGTAGAAAATCAACTTTCTAAAGCAGGTATACAACAAGATCTAGACTGTTGGAGGATAGAAGAAACCGAGCTCAATGAGATCTGTGTGTCGGATCAGCCTCCTTTTTCAGACTAAATACCAGAAGCAATCTTACAGCTTCTGCCTATGTTGCTTTTTCCTTACTGTTATTATGTTTTTGTTTTATTGTTAGCAACACAAACTTTATTTTTTTTCTTAAAAATGGTCTTTGAAAACAGTTAATGTTTTGGGCAGTTATATAATTGTTGACTGGATGTTGACCATACGCTTGTTTGGGCTATTTTCCTCTATGAGGAGGCCCGAGAATTGGTTTAGAGCCTCCTTATTGCATACAAACACTTTCAGGGATCATTTCATTTTTTCTTTTTTTTTTAATCTGAGATATCGAAATGTTGACCATCATCCTGTTTGGGTTGTTTTCCTCAATTAGGACGGCTGGGATCTTGGTTCCAATGCTCTTTATTTGCACATTGAGATGGAAGAGTAAGAGGTTACTTTTACATACCATCTCAGAACAACTCTATGTTTTTTGTCAAAAGACATGCAGTTTACTTAATGCTTAAATGCATATACTATGTAACTTTTTCTTGCCTTAATAAGAAGTTTGATTTTTTCTTTGGAAAAAAATAATAATTAAGTAAATTCTCATAAATATTACTTTTAGAATAATAGAAAGTGATTCTATGTTAGAGAAAATTTTGAATTGACATAATCTAAATAACTTCAATATAATAAATACACTAAATTTAAAATATATTTATAACACAATGATTTTAAAATATATTTATAATACCTTGGTACACAATTATTTATATATTTATTTTATAGTGTTAAAATTTATTTATTTATTTAAAAGAAACCACTAAAATATACAGTATAACTTTACAGTATTACGTTGCACTCATACACCAAATCTAATTAGATAATTGAATAATTCTTAGCTATTACTAGTGTGGGACAATTTTTTTCAATCATATATTTGTTTACAAAATAGTTTAATGACAATGACAAGATATTTAAAAGTACTAATTTACACTGGATGTTTACCATCCAACTTTTTAACTTCTTGTTAAGTCTTGACACCATGATCTAACAACCGAGCTACTTGACCATATTGACGGATTGTGAGTTCGAGTCCCTTTATCGACTTGTTAAATTTTTGTAGGTGTTCTTGAATCTATTTTACCATGGTTGTAACATGAATGGTGAGCCATGTATTTTTCCGTCACACTTGAAGTATTTCTCGAATTATATATTCTCTCGCCTTTCAACAATAAGCTTTCTACTTTGCCCTCCTTTCTCATGAACCAAGTTTGGATGTCAAACCTGAGCTACTAGGAGATAGTGTAGTTTACTTCCGTTTCTCCCCCTGCCCCCCCCTAGTTCCTTTGTTCCATCTCATGGCCACTCGTTGGACTCGAATATTTTTTGATATATATTGTAATCCATACATATATGTGTATAAATAATCTAAGTGTGAAGGGCATGCATCACCAAGGGCAAGACATCACAAAGCGTTTCAACTATCTCACACAGTATTTCAATTGTTTACTTCATAGTCACATGGAAACCCAACACTTTGATAGTTAATTTTGACTTATAACTAGAGTATCATCATAACATAGGAAATTCTATAAATTCTAACTAGACTTATTATACTTCTATCAATTGGTTAACTTAGAAAATCATAAATTAATTGAATAAAACTAGTACTCATCTAGTAACTTTACTTTAAATATTATATACATATTCTATTATTTCTCTTTTAAATGCAAACTCAACCATTATAATACTAATACTACCCAATGGTCGTAAGAATAAAAGGAGCACTACAAAAATTGTGCATGGCTTCACAAAAAATCTAAACAACTATTACGAATATGGACACTTTAATGTGGTAATCCAAAGAATAAAATATACTCATTGAGCTCGTGTTCTTCCTTTATAAATTAGTTGTGAGTCTTGCCAAAATTTAGCTATGGCTTCAGTTATAATAGACTATATAATATTACTTTTCAAATCCTGATCGCTTTGTATATATTTCAAGGATGATATAATTAGACCCGGTATCACCCTCACATTTAACTAACAACCATTTTTTTACCTAGCGTGTAAATCAATCTAAGCTTTGATTGTGTTTATCAAAAAGTGCTAACAAAAAGTTTATATTTGTAAAATAGTGATAAGTTATATGGAATATTTGAAAACTTGTGGAATATGATAAACTATGATGAATTAAATAATATCTGAAGATTGAAACACAGCCATAAATAAAACACGTGTCTAAGGATCAAATACCATTCGAGGCTTCCCGGTTTTAAAATTACTATATTTTCCTGTTAAAAAATGATGCTAATGAAAAAAAAAAATATTTTTTCAAAAGGTTGCAAATTTGATATAAATGTTTCTTTTGTCGATATTGCTTCATGAATAGATTACCTTGAGAAAAATCCATAGTCACCATCAAGTATCTAACTCATATTTAAATCAAGTCTGCTATATTCTATAATAAAATCAAGTGTGCTATATTGAGTAGTAAAAAAATTATGTGAAAAAAAAACAGCAACAACCCTTGTAGGGGTGGTGAGATGATACACCACAACTATAAAGATTAATTTGGAAGTACATATTTTAGATTATACGCTAACGAATTTGTTAAAGGGAAAGAGTATTACTTTTTGCTATATATGGAGTATTATTCTTTAAACTTATATTGTAAAACCATAATACAAAAAGAAATCGAAGTATTTATTAAAATTCAAATACAGTTACGAAATTATTAATAATAAATTAAAAACAAATATTGTGACAATAATTATAAAGGGTATTTATAAAAGGTAACAGGAGTATATTGAAAAGTTATCAAAGGTTTTCATTGTTTATAATTAGACCACACTTACAAGTCACTATCCTTTCACAAACTTTGTGTGATCTAGGAATGTCCTAATGAATCGATGCACAAGATCTTACAATAATGACATGACATAGGTTTAGTTTAATATTGAAACTTATTACATCGTTTTGGTGTAAATTTATTGAGTCCTTTCACAACAACGAGTGGATTCAGATGCAGTTCATTCTCAAAGTGACTATGGTGTTGTTTAACTTAATATTTATTTGATAGCCATAGTTAGTATTTATTTCTCAAATTTAGTTTTGAATAAATTGCTTTTCGTAATTATAAATAAAATTTAATTCAATATTTTTTCCGTAATCTTTACATAGAAATTATGTAGAGTTGAAATTCACTCTGATATTATTTGTAACAACCCAAAGTAAAACATACAACTAATTATATCAATTTATATGATTAATAATCAAAACATAATTATTCAACTAATTAGCATAGAACTTCTCAAAAACACAAATAGAGACAATTTATCTGGAGCGATAATATTTTTTTGTGACTCTAGAGCTGAACATTAATTGAATTTCACTAACTGCAACAAAGTTTTTGGAAATGACTCTCCACCCAACCATAGGCTCAGCTGCACAAAATCTTTCTAGTGCTAGTCACCCCTGCGCCCTAAATCAACATACAACTGTCAGGGAATCCTTTGTCTCACAATGCGTTTTGAATGAATAAATTTCATCCTCATCATCATACATTAAATAGACCAGAAATTGGAAAGGAATCTACATACACACATTCCATGTGTCAACATGCCAACTTTTATTTCTTTATTTTAAATTCTATTTAATTTAATATTTCTTTTAATTTAACTCTCTTATTTTATTCTTTTTTATTTTTATTTTTAACTTTATTTATTCTCACTATTTTTATAGTTTAATTTTATATATATTTATTTAGAACTCCATTACTATTTATTATATATTATTATTATTTTCTCTTCATTATTTATTACTTATTTACTATTATTTTTTTTTTTTCTTTATTTATTTATTATTTATTTATTATTTACTATTTATTTACTATTATTATATTTTCTTTATGGTTTATTATTTATTTAATTATACTTTAATATTATAATATTTTATTTTATTTTTTATTATTATTCTTATTATTATTAGGGGGCATTACATAGCATTACAACACTATAAAGAAGGAGATGTTTGTAATTTGCTAACAAAAAAGGTGTGTTTGAACCAAAAAAATATCTTAAGCTCCCTATCCATGTTATAAACTAATATATGTGGTAGGTGTATTGTCATACAAACTCATCAAATAGGAACAAAACATGACAAAGTAAAAATAACTTTGAAAATTTGCTCACGGAGGGTTCCCAATGCCAAGCCCACTCTAGTCTTCCAAATGTGCTCCCGAGGAGTGCATGTCCATGTTTGGTTAGTCCTCAAAGCAAGGTTCACCTACAACATCTACCAATTTCAGACAAAGAGAGTGCTTAAACCCTAATTTATTGACTTGGATTATATCACGACCACTATTCATTAACCAAAACAATTTACAATGGGTCAGAAAAACACAAAATGGACCAAAAAAATATTTTTGAGGTGTCACCCCCTACCCCTAACTAAAGAGCTCACAACACCCCTAAACCCCCCTGAAAACATATAGAGAGTGAAAAAAAAAAAAAAAAAGACGAAAACCACAAGATCCACAAAAAAATCTCACATCAGTATATTCCTTAGAGTCGATGAATTCATTATGGACTCAATTTTTATGGGTACACAAAAAAATCTTTAAATTAATGTGACCCAAATAAAAAATATATTTTTTATAATAAAAACGCATTTTACTAAGTTTTAAATACAACTCATTAATGTAACCCAAATAAGAAGTGTATTTTTTATAATAAAAAAATGCATTTTACTAAATTTTGTATACAGCTCACGTAGTCTTAATACTTGCAAAATCATTCTAAATGATTCCCATGTTATTCTTCATTCTAATAAAAAATTAATATATCATTCAGAGAAGCAAGTGCAAACTTATTCACGTACTCTCTGAAAACACTATTCATGTGACATGAATTTAACCAATTTATTTTTTTAGATAGAATGGCACCATGCATCATTATAAAATTTGTCTTGGGGATGTCTTCTCCCTTAACTCTAATTTGATGATATTTCAATCTCATATAGATATTTGGGAAGAATTTTTCTGTCATTTTGTTAAATTCATCGTACATTAAAGGTAATGAATACTTGTTCTTCCTTATGACTTTATTCAATTCCTTGTAATTAGGAGACATTGTACGTGAGAGTTCTACCTTTCTTTTTCATCAATAAGACAAACGCTCTCCATACATACATACTTGGTGGAATGTATCCCTTCTATAATGGCTCTTGCAATGGATTTTCTAGCACCACTAATTATGTGGTATGCATTTTATAAAGATTTTTGGGCATTAATGTAGCTCTAGGTACAAAATCATTTAAGAAGAATAAAATATTGAAGTCTTGCAATACAAGATAATCCTCAAGCTTTGGACCTTTATCTTTTACATACAAGTGACATCTATATGTTGATTCCATATAGTTGGCATTATTTTTTAAAACAGTTATTTCATTACAAGGTTAAGTTACGCCTGAAGGATATTTCTTTTGGAATGTCTCTCATTGTACTTGAGTTTCTATTTTTATCAATGCAATCAAAAATCTTGTTTTAATATTGAAGTTTGACTCAATGTACTTTCGACTAGTCCATACCAATGCCAACATCATCAAAACTAAGAGTCCCTTCTGCACTAATGGACAACACTTGACCGTATCATTAACCTGACTCTTGGTTCTTATAGCTAGTTGGATGGACTAAATAGAAATTGTTTCTGGAATGCTTTTTATTATCTTTGAATTTCCATCTTCATAAATGTGATTAGTAGTTGTTGTAGCGATCAAGCTAGACTCACTATGCTTCCAACCAATCCACACTAATGAGAACATAATAATAACCAAGTGACAAGGCATTTAATTTTTCCTGCATAAAAATTTCATTCAACTATAATGAATAGCCCTCCATGATTTCACTAACCTTTCTCTTGGTTATCCTTGCTAGTTGGATTAGCAATGGCTTACTATGTTAACACTTCTTAAGAGCAAATATTTCAACAAATGTAGAAGTGGCATAATCATGATTAAATATCTTATCAATTAAAATGAAAATAGATTGTTTAGCATTCTTACCTTCAATTTTATCCATTGTTGATTGGATATTTGTGTGGGAGCCTTTCAATGCATGTAAATCCAATGAATATTCTATCCCACATCATTCATGTAGGCCTTATTCCTTATTGTACCCATAAGCCTTCCACATGGCATGCTTTCATAGGTTAATGGGATGGTGAGACCTCTTTGTTGCTACCACCCGACCCCGCCTCCCTAAATAAAAAAAACCTATCCAATGTGTGCAAGTGATCCTAAACCATTTATTTAAATTTGCAAGCATGATCTCAACCATTCACGACAAAGTTGGTACCTCTCCACCCAAGACACTCATGACCGTGTGAATGAACCTAGACCATCAATCCAAATGGGAAAATACAATCCCAACCATTCATAAAAAAGGTGTTCCTCCTACTCAATAGCTTTTCAAAGTGTCGCGAGGGTTTCCAAGCCATTAATCTAAACTATGGAGTGTAATCTTAGCCATTCACAATAAAGCACCCACTATTAAAGTACATGCACATAGGTTACTACATATTTTATCTGTAATTAATCTTTTTTATTATCTATCAATTTCTCCTATGGGAAGATATGTGCCTTTCATTTAACATGTTCTCTTATCCAAAAAATATTTATGAAAACAAAGACATATGGGTGGACACATTCAAAAGGGTTGGAACTGAACATGCCCAATTCACTGAGATCCTTTCTAAACCCTTCTGAATACCTAAATTTCTTTATCTAATGACACATAGCCATGAAGAATCTCATGTGTTTTCAAAAAGTGCCTAGATTTGGCCCTACATTTGAAGTTGAGCTATAATACCACACTATGCTATCCCCACCCAGTATTCCCAACCAATCAACAAGATCCACGAAAAAAAACTTTCAAATTCTTACCCTCAAAGGTTATATCTCCACAATACTTAAAAATAAAATCTCTCAAAGAGAATCATAATCAAAATAAAGGTACGCATACATGTGATAATTAAAATGCAACAAAAAAACAAGCACGAAATAATAGAAACTCATGGCAACCAAATGCTCATAATCATAGTTATGCATAATCTTGATGCATATTCATGAACAAGCCTCCATGGTTAGCTCAATTGGTCAAGTCCCTGTCGTTAAATCATCTTTGCTATTGAGAGGTCATGGGTTCAATTCTCTTGACACCTTCGGGGTCAGACTCTGTGTTTGAGACAGTAGGAAGCGATCCCTTTGAGTGGATCAATCTTGAAAAAAAATTCCATGGATAGAGTGGTCACCAATCTCTAGGGTCCATGAACCACATCGAAAAGAAAATGCATATTCATAAACAACAATAGAACACAAATTTTAAGAAAAGAACTTCTAAAAAACTTGTTGCATAAGAGAAATTTTCCACCCAGCTATAAGTACCCAACATAAAGACAACCCCCAAACTATGTTTTGAGGCCATCGGCATGAAAGAACCAAGCTACAAGGTTCTAAATCACTCAACCCAAATTATTTGTTCGCATGCTCAACCAAGCTTCTCTCTACATAAAAAAACAAACATTTCATCCAATCATCAAACAAGCTTGGTAGTCTCTTCCACTACCTCACATAATACAAAGAAGATGTTCTCTTTCTTTACTCAATAGTGCCTCAAAAACATTCTTCCCCACAAATCTCTTCAATTTGTGCAGGAAGAGCCCAACTTATGGTATGCATTTTGGGAATTGCCTTGAAGAATAATACTTGGCTCTCAAGCATCTAAAAATAAACAAATACATAATGGGTGAAAATTCTTCATTTGCTCAATGTCTATACTCACTTACCGTCATCTATACTTCATCCAAGGTTTGTAATTTTCTATTCAGAGAGTTGATTTAGACAATTTTTAAATTAGCTCGTAGTTTAATACTTGGCTTTCAAAAATCTAAAAATAAACAAATACATAATAGGTGAAAATTCTTCATCTGCTCAATGTCTATACTCACTTACCATCATCTATACGTCATCCAAGGTTTATAATTTTCTATTCAGAAAGTTGATTTAGACAATCTTTAAATTAGCTCATGATTTACAATCGATAATAAAGCATGAGAAATATAAAGGATGAACATGAGAATAATAAATTCAAGTTACAATGAGAGATTTGAAAAAATTATCATTGACATAACCTCTAATAAAAGGAATGTAAGACTCTTACACTTCAAAGATGATTGTACGTAGTAGTCACTTCACTTCCATAAGACTTTTACACTTCCTTGTGATGATTGTACGGAGTAATCATTTCACTGCCATAACTACGTGAGAAAACTTCCCCACTAAATCCTCACATGATTAGTTTATAAATGCAGATCACTTCATTTAAGGAACACGGTGGAAAAGAGATAAGATCCAAAGTTGAAGCACACTAATAAAGAATTTTCTTTCCAAGTCACGGTCATGTTGGACCATGATATATTATACTCCCAACATTAATATTTACGTAACTCTAGTTCACTATGGCAAGCCTATCAAATTGTCCATAGAAATATAATGGTATGATCTATTTGGCTATCCATTCACCAATCACACCTTGATCTTCAACTCCACACTATCATGTTTACATCATTTACATATGAGACCATTTTCTTAATCTCAAGTGAATTAATCTAGTTGTTATAACCACACATTTACGGTTTATGTATAATCTGGTTTAATACATTCCCAGCATCAAAACTTAGGTATTACATCTTGACAGGGTGGTAGATGTTGAGGTTTTTCTCTTAGACAGTACTATGGTCTAATGCTATTAAAACATGATGAGACTATTAACTCAAAGCAGATACACGCATTTTCAAGAAATCTGGGCAGCCTTTTCACTGTGGACAATACAACTCGTCGAGGAGTACCCCCAAAACGCAAGGGTCAGGGAGAGCACACTCCTCGGCCCTTCTTATTTCATCCCGCTATTGCAATATGTATGGGATGGTTTTACATCACAGCTCAAAAGGGTGATGTGGGAGGATTCTCTCCTATGCATTGCAACGATTTGAGTTAGGGATCAATCTGTATAGGATGGTTTTACATCATAGCTCAAAAGGGTGATGTGGGAGGTTTCTCTCCTATGCATTGCAACAATTTGAGTTAGGGATCAATCTGTACGCCATCAATGGATTCATTTTGAACATATTACAGTCATCTAAATTCATTTGCAGCCTGTGTTAGCAAATTTTACCCGCATCTTTGACCTAACTTCGTACACATCCAGTAGGATTGTAGCTTTAGTCCAGTCTTCTATTTCGAAGCCAGGAGGAGTTGTGTGACCTCATTGAGCACTCGAACTATGCCTTAAGATTGCATCAGACACGAATACAGAGAAGAATGAATACAGAGAAGAATAAGACTATATTTGTTGGCAATTGATATAATACTCCAACCATCGTTACAGGATGTAAGTGGTGCTTCACGACTGTGGGGGCGCTCTAGCTTAAGAACAAAGAGGGTCGATGTCAGAAAAATGATTGGAGGCCCATATGTATTGGAACCGACCTTGAGTCCTTTTTTATGAAGGTCCTTTTAAAGTGAGATTCTCAAATTGAGTTTCACTTATAGCCAGCCTGAGAGTTTCAATTATAATTTGTGAACATACTTTTAAGTATTGTAAGGGCCAAGACTGATCCACAGCAGAAAAAAGCAAAGCTTCTTCATTATAAATAAGAGAAGCTACACAAGTCTAAAACAGAGAACGAATACGCTGTTCGAGTTATCTGCGTGGCTTGTGAAAGGTGTCTTACCACAAAATTCCCCTGCTGTGTAGACTGGCATATCCACATTTCAAGCACCTTAAAGGCTTAGACAGAGTGTATTGGGTCACCTTTGTCTCGGACAGGGTTGGAATTTCGAAACAAATTCACTCGTTAAATGGGATGGTTTTCACACTTCCATGATTTGAAAGATCTTGATGATTTTGCAAATTTTTTAACTATATTTGATAGGCAAATCACCCCAAATTTGCCTTTTAAATTGTATCCATGATCTGAGGTATTGCCGATTGGGAGATATAGTTTGGTGTCTGGTCCGAGGCGCAAGTGCCCATTGGGAGATCTTTTTTTTAATTGTGGGGTAATGTGGAAGAGTTTGGTGTTTTCTACCAGCATTTGCGTGTGGGTTTATTTGATTAAGGAGAATTACCATGGGAATGAGCATCTATTTTGAAATCTTTACTTAGAGTACTAAGCATTTATTTGGGTAGTTTTAATATTTGCTTTGCAAAGGATATTATGATTTTTGTGTTGCACTTTTGTGGTTGTTGTTGATGATTTACTTTTTGAAGGTCCACATGGCTATGTGGGGAGGTCACCTTCAATTTAGTTTGCATGGTTAGTGGAATAAGTGATCTTCAAAAGGCCTTTGGGAGGTTAGGTGCTATATTATAATGTCACTTGTCCCCTCATTTGTGGAGATTGGTTGCTCTTTAAGGGATTGTGCCCCTTTCTTTCACAAAGTTTTTATTTAGGTTTTGTACATATGGCATGAAAAGCACACATTTGATGTAATTTGGATTAATTAATTAGTGAAGAGGGGATTTTTCCCCTCCATAGGCTAGAATGGGGAATTCCAATCTAGAAAATTAATATTTTATTATGAGGGAAGTTGAGCACCTCTTATATAAACAGAAGTGCATGTCCTCTCATTTGGCATGGTTGGATTTCGGGTTCAAACCCCTTTGAAGGTCTGAAATTTCTGCAATTTTTTTACTATGAACGTATAAGTTGAGTTACTTTTCTTGTCTAGAATTATGATGTCATGTGATATTTTTCCATGGATGCTTATGGTGGGTCTTGGATGATGCATGGGGAAATAATATAGATTATTTATTTTATCTTGATATTGTGTTCCATATGATAAATGTGTATGTGTTAAGTTAGTTCCATAAGATAAATGTTTATTTGCTTCATTGTTCCTTGTTGAACTAAACCTTTTTTCCATTTTTTCTTTCCCTTAATCATCGAAAAACTTTGAAACCCTGGGATAAGTTAGTTTATTTTCCCTAGGATAAATGTTAGTGTGCCAAGTTAGTTTGTTTGGTATTTTCTTCCTTGTTCCTTGTTGAACTAAACATTTTTCCCTAGTATTTCAGGAAAATAGATTTTTTTTCTTTCCCTATGTACTAAGTAAGTTTATTTGGTATTTGCTTCATTGTCCCTTGTTGAACTAACCATTTTTCCAAGAATTTGATGGATAGAGATAGTTTTTTTCTTTCCCTTAATTATCCAAAAAAATTGAGACCCTAGATCTCAACCCCTAAGATAAGTTATTTTATTTTCCCTAGCTTGTTTAAATCTATTTATCATTCCAAATATGTTTGAAAATGTAACTAGGTTCGGTCTTCATAATATTCTATGTATTATTGATTTTATGTGTTTGATGTAAAAGAGAGAGAAGATTTATTATTGTTATTTTATAGCATGGGTTTCATGCTCAAGGCCAATTTTTTTATATGTCAAGCACCCATTGCGTGCTTCTAGGGTTTTCTGTAGAGTCATGAAGTCATTAGAGTCATTGTCATATGGAAAAGACCTCATTAGGCATCTTGTAACAAGTCAAGAGAATTTATTTGAGTCAAAATTATGTCAAAAGACCCTCCAAGATCAAGTTGGTATACAAGATAACAAGTCAACCTCATGAAGGCAGTTCTTACTTCTTGGAAACCTATATATAAGTACATTCAACCTCATTTGAAGAAGGCATTCAAGACATTTGATCAAGTAAGAGAAGAAGTTTGATCATAAGGAGAAAGAGTTTAAAGGACAAGTGAATTTCAAGAAAGAAGTTGGAATCGAAGTTTCAGGTCTCTCTCTCTCACACATCTGCAAAGAAGTTTTGAAGTTGCTACGTCAAAGTTCTAAATCTGCTAGGTCGAAGTTCTAAAGTTATTAGGTCGAAGTTGTTGTGAAGTTGTTGTGAATTTGCTAGGTTGAAGTTGTTGGAAGTTGTGAAGTTGTTGGAAGATGCTAGGTCGAAGTCGTTTGAAGTTGTTAGGTCGAAATTGTGGAGAAGTTACTAAGTCGAAGTTGCAAAAGTAGATGGGGGTCGAAATTGCAGTAGTAGTTAGAAGGTCGAAAATCTATTGTTGGAAGTTGTTTTGACTTTGAAGGAAACCTCATCAAGAAGGAAGGTTGACTTGGTCTTGGAGAGATCTATGTCTTGGGAGGTCTTGGAATTCGTCATTTTAATATTCTATAAGAAGAGAATAATTACTTGTAGGCTTTCCTCTCTGGGAGAGGTTTTGGCCCTAGCTAGCAGCCTATATCCTGTGTCCATTTGCGTTATTTATCTTCATACTTTCGTAGTTGTTTGATGATAAGAACTCTATAATAATCAAAACAAGAAGAAGCTAATTATAAATACTACAAGTTGAAGTAAATAACATCACAAGAATTTATCAAAGTAAAGAGAAATCACCCTAATCTAGCTCTCATAGATTTCTGAACAAAATAAACTATATATATATATATATATATGTCACCCAATTTATTTGTTAGGTTTCCTTCCCATGACCATCAAATAATCACTTGATTGTGTGTTTGGGAACCTATTTGAGCTTCTATTGGTTGACCTAACCCTTTATATTGAGTAATAGGAACCTTTGAACTCAAATCTTTGAACTACCAAGCCCTGGGAATCATATCCCAAGGAGAACTCCCTTTGAGTCGAAGGAGCACCAGCCATAAGTTAGAAGTGGGTTGGTGAGGTGACAATGGCCCCCTTTAAGTTGCAGTGGTTTTCACACTTGAGCTTTCAAACTTTATCTCAAAATGTTAAAGATTTTGTTATAACAACCATTAAGAGAAGAATGCTCAACATGGACACATGGAGAGTTCCAACTTTTTAAATAACACCATACCTAGGAGAAATTTTGTGCATGTTGGAAAAACACCTCAAGCCCTAAATGACATGGGATAGCTTTGATTCATGCATAGTGGTTTGGAATTGACTCAAGGATGCCTCGAGTACAAAAAATTTCTTGAAAGTACCACTTGTTAAAGAATCTAGGGCAAAGTAGTGTAGTGTGATTCTTCGTTACTTGATAACAATTTGTGGAGTTTTTTTACTTTTCCTTATTAGCTTATTCTTCTTCTTATTATTATTAGTACATATGTATGTACTTCATCAAACTGCTACCAAAACATAAGAACAAGAACACAAGATGTTGGCTCTCTACTAGGGCCAAAACCTCTCTTCTCTTGAGAGGAAAACCCTTTAGTGAATTTCTCTTATTGAAGCTTCTATTGATCAATGTCAAACCCTAGACCCCTGACTTAGAATATCCTCCAAGCACAAGTCAAGGCCTCTCCTCCTTTCTACACTTTGTTCCTCGACACTTCATCCTCCTCCTTTGATTCTTTTCTAGAGATAGACCTTCCTTGAGGGAGCCTTCTAGATGAGGTGTTCCTCTTCTCTCCCTTGCTCAAGTAGACTTCTTGAGTGAGATCCTTCTTGGTGTATGGGTGTATGACTATATTGTTGTTCTGTTGCCCTAGTTTTCTTATGTGTGGAAGGTACCCTTAGTGAATTAGGGTTCTTCCACCTTTGCTGGAGAGATAGGCTCCTTCACTAGGCTTAGGAGTCCTTGTAGGCTTGATTTCTCACCCAAACAATGATGTGTCATGGAATATTTACGAGTTGGAGACTTGTCTTCTTTTCTGCACGTGTGACTGTTTCTAGCCCTAGAAACAGTGCTCTTCTTCCTTCGTTTGTTAGGGTCTCTCCTTCGCTCTTAGAGGGAGGCCTTATAGACCTTAATTTCTAGACCAAATAGTGATAAGTATTGGAATGATGTATTGTTGTTGTTATGGCCGTAGAGAGGCCTCCTTCCTTCACATGTGTGGTTGTGTTTGACGTTAACAACAACCTTCTAATCTTCGGTCTTGTCTTCCCTTTCCTCATTGGATTAGAGGCTCCTTTTCTTGTCAATTGATCACCCTTTTCCTTCATTGTTTTCTGTGCTAATTTTAGAGATGAATTGTGTTATCTTGGAGAGGTGAAATGACTCTTATATATAGGAGTATGCTCCTTATTTTAGGCCGACTTGAGGCCGACTAGATGACTTGAGGACAAATTGACTTTTATGCTTTGGATTTCTTCTTTTTAGGATGTCGTTGCTTGGAGGAGACTTGTGACTTTGCTTGGAGGACTTCTTATGACCCTAATACACATTCATACAAGGTGTAACATTCCCTTAAGGTATTCAACCTTTTATTTTGACTATTTGACTCACCTATAGCACTTTAACTAATGCTAGACCTATTTCAATGAGCAAGAAACTCGTTGACATATATTGTAAAAATAATATTTATTTTCTTGAATAAATACAAATATAAGAAGTACATTGATGAAGATCAAACCTAGTTACATTTCCTTCAACGCTCCCTCTTAAATATGGAGGTATTCATACAATATTCCAAGGTATCTGGCTATTATCAATCTTGAAGGATTCACATAAGAGAAACTGAATTTGCAATCCATCTGTTATAGTATCATATCCATCAACATTTTCATAGTGCAAGGCCTTAACTAACAGCTCCATCTCTTTACGAGACCATGAGCTAAAATGCTGGTGAGACCAATGACTCGGGTGTTCACTGAGTATGACCTTCTAGGACTATTCTTGTCTTGGGTTCCCAACCCTCAAAGAATATCGGTCCTCTTACCTACTCTTATCTTGGATTCCCTGTACATCCTCAAAGAGTATCGGATGCCAGATGATTACCTAATCCTCCCATTATTTCTTCCCAAGTGAAGACAAGAATGTTGTGTCTATCTTGTCTCTACATTTCCATTCATGGCCTTCATCTAGACTTACATTTGTTAGTCTTGGTCTAGTGCATGACCCATGAAATGGAAAACACAATTGTCACTCCTTTGTAATCAGGGGTGATCCAAAACTCCCTCTTGATCAGGGACCTGTCAGAGCTCCCTCTTAACTGGGAACTCTTTCCTTCATCAACAGCGTCTTCTTTTTGGGTCCTTTAACTACTTGATCCCCTCCTTTCTTGATGTCATGAAGTCTTTGTTCGAACTTCTTCTAGGTAGGGCACCATCCATCAATCACTTTCCTCCCTGGTATGTCATGTAATTGATTCCTTCGTTACAAGTGGATGTCATGCCATACATCGGTTTTTCTTGTCATCTTGGCTACTCCTTTGTCATCTTGTCCATGCTTTGGAATATTCTTCTCATGGATGTTTCGTTATACTTTCTACATGCTTTGACCTAGTAGCCCATTATGACTTCATCCTCATATTGCCTCAACATTGCTTTTTCTTTTGTTGGATGGCTTATTCATCACGACATATTTGTAGAGTAGAATCAGTTATCTTCATCATCCATATCTCCAATGCCTTCATAGGTGTCAAGGGTCCTTTCTTTCTTTCTCATAGTTTTCATGCCTTCTTTCAAGAGATATCTTCAAAGAATTTTTTCAGATAGTGATTCTCGGTGATCATGGTGTTCCTCACATGCTTGATCTCTTTCTTCATTTTCTTCTTCTCAAATAGATAGGTCAACCATATAATGCTTCTTGTGAGAGCATTCCTTCATTGCTTGCTTTTTGGACTTGTCTACATTTCTTCTTGCTTCTTAGTCAAAAATATTATGCTCCTTATGTGAGCATATTCTTTTGTTGACCTTCATTGCAATGTAGTACATGCCTTCGAGCATGTCTATGGTGAAATATATTTCTTTCATACTTGATCATGTTATAGAACTATTCCCATGACTCAATAATATACAAATGATAACATGACTAAACCTTTGATGTATACATATCTCATCTTGATTCTTCCTTGATCATCTTAGCTTCATTTGGTTGTCCTTGGTGTGGCCCTTCTTGCTTCATCTTAGCTTACATGTATATCATCCTTTTCTTGAATCCCATGAATGGGATTCCCAATGATTCATCTGCTTTGGTCCATGAATCTTCTTTTGAAGATTCCATCGTAGGATCTTAAAGATCCTTGTCTTGCAAATGTTTCCTTTCTTTTGATGATGGAGGTCTTCTAAGATTCTTAATTATGATCAATTTATTGTGGATGAGGTCCTATACTAGATATGCTTCTTCTACGTTAATATCTTGAGCTATATGTTCCACGCTCCTATATTCTAGAAGATATTTCTACCCATGCATTTTTTTCTTATTATAAATGCTACATCTTCATGAGTATCTAGAAGTCTATGAATATCATGCTTATAGATTCTAGAGGAAGTTTCTTGTTATGCAATTTTATTGTATTCCTATATGCTCCTATACTACTCAAAACTTTGAAAGAAGTCTAGAAGTAAAGAGTTTGACCTAATCATTGTAGAGATCTGTAGGATCTTCCTTCTTCTTTCACCTCTTGAGTTATGTGAGCTTCTTCACTCTTCCTTTTGTTGTTGTTGTCCTTCTTAAGCTTAGGACAATTCCTTTTATAGTGGCCATATTCTTGGCATCCAAAACATTGGATTTTGGACATGTCTTTGTTGATTTTTCTTCGTGGCCCAAACTTTCCAAATTAACCCTTTCTCTTGGCCATGGTATAAAATGCTTACTCCTTTAATCCCACATCTTATTTTGCCTTGAGTCTGGTTTCCTCTGTCCTACATAGAAACCACATTTCACTAAGAGTGGTTTATTCCTTCTTGGCATATATGCTTGATGTGAAGTTTCCCCACTCCTCCGATAGAGCATTGAGTATTATAGTTGTCATCTCTCTGTCAAACATGACTTCCCCAAGCTCTTGAAGTTGATCTCTCATTTCAGATATTTTCATGAAGTAGGGAGTTATTCCTTCCTTATTTATTTTAATCTTGTATAATTCATTTCTTAGAGATATTGCTTCTCTAGTTGTGGATACTGAGAATAGCTCTACTATCTTATCATAAATTTCTTTTGATGTCTCAAACTTGGAGACATAGGGAATGAGAGAGTCTTTGATTGATTCTATCAGAATCCTTTGAGCTCTTGTCTCATCCTTGTTGTACTTGGCTAAGGCTTGAGTTTGTTACTTAGTATGGATAGTATATATTCCCTTTGACCTGTTCTAGGAGTTCATTCTCCTTGAGAAGTACATCAATCCTCTTCTTTCATGCAAGAAAGTTATTGGTACCTACCAATTTATTGCTTTCCTTGCAAAAATACATTGATGTATGTTAAGAAGGGAACATGTACTTACTTGATAGATTTTGAAATGTAGCGGATTTGATTCCTCTTTGAAGAATTTATGGCTTTCCTTCCTAGGATCTTGATGTTCTTCAAGTTGTCTTCTTCAAGTGGACTTGCTTGATGATGAGATTTGCTTGATGACTTGTAGTTTGATTTAGATCCTGCTTCAATCTACTCTTCTTTGTAGGTGCCTTTGTGTAAGGCTCTTATACTAGCTTTGTAGACCTCCTTGATGAATGATGGGTTGTAGACCCTTCTTGTCTTTGAAGTGATTGGGACTTCTAGGCTTGATGCTTCGACTTTGTAGATGCTTCTCCTTGATGGGTGTTCTTGAGTTGCCCTTTCCTTGATGTGTCACCTTAGCTCTGATACCATGTTGAAGAATCTAGGGCAAAGTAGTGTAGTGTGATTCTTCGTTACTTGATAACTATTTATGGAGTATACTTCTTGAGTGAGATCCTTCTTGGTGTATGGGTGTATGAGTATATTATTTTTCTGCTGCCATAGTTTTCTTATGTGTGGAAGGTACCCTTAGTGAATTAGGGTCCTTCCACCTTTTCTAGACAGATAGGCTCCTTCACTAGGCTTGGGAGTCAATGTAGGCTTGATTTCTCACCCAAACAATGATGTGTCATAGATTGTTTACCAGCTGTGGACTTGTCCTCTTCTTGTCCACATGTGTGACTATTTCTATCCCTAGAAACATTCCTCTTCTTCCTTCGTTTGTGAGGGTCTCTCCTTCGCTCTTAGAGGGAGGCCTTGTAGACCTTAATTTCTAGCCCAAACAGTGATAAGTATTGGACTGATGTATTGTTGTTTTTATGGCCGTAGAGAGGCCTCCTTCCTTCACACATGTGGTTGTGTTTAACCCTTAAGAATAGCCTTCTAACCTTAGTTCTTGTCTTTCCTTTCCTCGTTGCACTAGAGGCTCCTTGTCTTGTCACTTGATCACCCTTTTCCTTCCTTGTTTTCTATGCTAATTTTAGAGCTGAATTGTTTTATCTTGGAGAGGTGAAATGAATCTTATATATAGGAGTATGCTCCTTCTTTTAGGCTAACTTGAGGCCGAATTGACTTTTATGATTCAAATTTCTTCTTTTTTAAGATGTCGTTGCTTGGAGGAGGCTTATGACTTTGCTTGGAGGATTTTTATGACCCTAATACACATTCATACAAGGTGTAACATGCCCTTAAGGTATTCAACCTTTTCTTTTGACTATTTGACTCACCTATAGCACTTTAACTAGTGCTAGACCTATTTCAATGACCAAGAAACTCATTGACATATATTATAAAAATAATATTTCTTTTCTTGAATAAATAAAAATATCAAAAGTACATTTATGAAGACCGAACCTAGTTACATTTTATTCAACACCATTAACCTGCTAGACTACATGGCTTAGAAGGAGTTATGGATTTTGTGTGGGTTTGGGATGGAGATGTGTGGATACTCTAAAAGTGGGGAAACCATCATGTATCTCATATTGTGCATGACATCACCTTGGAGAATGACGTGTACCCTTGATGTGGAGCACTTCACTTATGTAGGCCTACATTAACTTATTGACAATGGATTATAGGGGCTTGAGCCCAGATTGTATCATTGGCCTCCCTAACCTCTCATATATATAAAGTAAACAGTTATTCCCATTAACATAATTCATTCATCATATGTTTCACTCTTATGTAAAGATGTGATCTTGAACATCACTGTGCACTAGGATTATCTTTCTTTCCCTCTACCTCTCTTCATTTCTACTCATTCTCTCCATCTCCTGGAGTTTCTAAGGTTTCAAGATCCTCTTGGAACCTCTTCAAATATAAGGTTAGGGTTTATCCCTTGGAGGTTTCAGTTTAGGGTTTTCTAATAACATCGTAGGGCGTATTTGGTGGAGAAGAAGAAAAATAGAAGAGGACATCTTGCCTTGAAGGACTTGGCATTATGCTTCTTGCATGTTGAAGTGCCTTGTTTGGGAAAGCTAGTGGTTTGTAATAAATTTGAGAAAATGTTATAGCATTTTCATGAACTTTATCTTAAACATATTAATGAAGTTTTTCAATTATTCAAAACTTACAACTTACAAATTTTATTTTCAGTTGTATTAGTATTTATAAGTATATATGTTTTGATGATTTGACATAAATAAAAGAACAATTTGCCAAATAATTTGACATCATTGAAGAATTTCAGTATTGCCTTGTTGTTGTTATACCTATGGTTTTATTATAGTGATAATCATTGTAAAAGTGAATATTCAAATCTGGTTTAGATGTGATAAGTTTATAGATTTCAGATTTATGTGTGGTATCTTGTTTCAAATAGCTTTTTGGATCTATCGCATTCATGATAGTTTGATGATCTACATTTCAAACCCACAACGGTGGTTCGTCTTTAGTATATAAAGAAATATGGAAAACTGATCAAACCTAGGGTTGTAATAAATAGGAAAAAAAAAATTGAAAATGGCCGACAATAAAACTCTACAAAATTATTGATATATTATCAAATGTGTGATATAATAAGGTCTATTTAAACATGTTATTAATAAAATTATTAAAGATTATATAAATAAGTTAAGTAATAAATATTAATTATATATCTTATGTTATTAATTATTAAGGGTTATATGAATATGTTATGTGTCAAATATTAATTATAATGTTATTTAGTGGTAATTAAATATAATGTTTTATAAAGAGATTAAAATGTTTGTTATATGTTATTAATATACTAGTTCTATTTGAAAAATAAATAAATATATTTGTTCTTAATTATGAGTGATTTGTTTTAAATAATAAAAAATAATATTAATTAATGAAACCTACGAGGAGTGTTATTAATTAATGAGACTTTAAGGGGAGGGGTTTTACGAAGATAATGATTTATATGTTAAAGGTGAAATCTAATTTTTACTTATAATCCATCTTTCATCCCTATTAAGGTTTTTAGAGTGTTTATTGATTTCTATGGTCTCCCTAAATTTTCTATGGAAGTGTTGACGGTGTTGGACCCGCCAACATTCAGGGGATCACGCCGGTATGAAGTCCCAACTAGACATCACATTGTTTGGTGTGGGAGTCCCATCCAGTATGATGGCCTGGCTGCCATTGTCTTAAGGATTTGTCTCAACTCTTGCTTGTCAGCACAAAAGAGTGGTCTGATTTTCCTTCGAGAAGTGAGGTTCGCGTGCCTAGTGACTGATAGTGTTATTTGTGTCAATGGTTCTTTCACTGTAGAGGGAGAGGGTGGAAGTGAGTCCCAAGTTGATTGGGATGAAGTCCCAACTCAGCTAGGAACACACAACACAACAAGACATGCACAACTTCCGAAGGAGCAGTCCACATGGATGTGGCAGTCACAACACACAAGGTAAGATAACACGTATAGCATTGAGCGGATGAGTCTGCACGAGTGCAACGGTTGTTACAGCAAGTTTTATGTGAAAGGTTTGTCTGATGTCCGGGGGGGTAGCCACCACGGGCAAGACAATGTTAACAGCATATACAACACATTTTCATTAACAGATTATGTATTACAACAAGTGAAATAGTTCAAGTGTTCAACACAAGTTAAAAAAACATGCATTACAAGTGTTCAAGATTAGTCTTATAACAATTACAATACATGTGTGAAAATGTGTTGCCATGTTAGTAGGCTTCTGAATTAAGCGAAAGTTCCAAGACACATCGTTACACCATGCATCACTAACCTCGTGCATGGGGCGTTGGAGCCACTACTTACTCCTCATTGAAAAGACTACAAACTCACTTGGCTATGTGGGAGGAGCTGAGGTGAAAAAGTCCTTTCATGTACAAATGAGGGGGTATTTATAGCCAAGGGTGAAACTGACCCTTGTGGCTATTCGACTACCCTCATGATTGTTTGACTTCCATGAATTTTTGACTTTGCATGACTCTTTGTACAACAAGTGGGTCTCTTGGACTTCCACGTTACATTACATTGATTGACAACATAGCCCATAGTAGAGATGTGGGCAACATGACTCGACATGACAGTTTTGGTACATTCGTGTTGCTACTGGATTACATGTCGAGCTGTAGTGTTGTTGGGTGATGGATGTCTTCGTGGTGTGTCACAGCTTCACCTCCGCATGGCAAGGTGCGCGAAGTCTTCAATGGTCATTGGTTTGCTTGATGTTGCTTTGGCACATTTCTACCTGCTTGTATGTTGGAAGGCTTGACAGGTTCATCTATTTACGAAAGGTGCATGTTCGTCCATTCGTCTGTCCGTGAGCACATCTTTCATGTTTGGTCATCTATCCATCCGTGAACACATTTTTTCATGATCATCCGCTCGTGATCACATCTCTTCACATGCATTGTTCATTCATCTGTTGGTGAACCTGTCCTTCTACATGTGCTCCCTTTGTTCATCCCATTCGTCATCGCGCCATGTTTGTTGGTGTACATGTGCCTGCAGTCACTCTTGACGAGACGACATCAAATCCAAAAACCTCCTAGTCTACCATGACACATAATCATTTTGGATGCAGATGACCGAGAGAGTCACTAGGTGATGAAGATGGGCAATCCAAGCCAACAGTGACTATCCGTGAGGTTTGGTTTGGCTGGAAGGAAAAACTACGGAAATTTTGGGATGGACAGTCTAGGCTCCAGGAAGGCAAGGTAGACAGTATCTGTGCATTTTCCGAAACGAGCGGGTAGTAGGGGCTTGACAGCAAAATTTGCGCAATTTTCTGGAGGAACAGGTCGGAATGGAGGATCAGCAGGGATAAATCGTGCAATTTTTTGGAGGAACTGGTTGAGAGCCTCGCAGCCAAAATTGTGCAATTCCCAGAGGGAACTGGCAGTTGGTTGCTGGGTCACTGGCAGCAGAAACTGTGCAATTCCCAAGGGGAACAGACAGTCAGCTACTGGGAGCTTGGCGGCAGAAACTGCGCAATTCCTGGAGGGAACTATTAGTCTATTATTGGGAGTTGCTGACAAGAGAAACTGCACTGATGTTGGGAGGCCGGCCTGCTGATCATCTCTGCATAATTTCTAAGCTGAGCAGACTACTAGGCAGCAGAGAGCCTGCTCATGAAGACTGTGCAATTTTTTGGATAAGTAGTTGGTCAACTATCGGAAGGACTGACTAGGAAAACTGCGCAATTTTCTGAGGGAGACAGGGACGGGCACTGAGTGTCTGTCTAGCCTGTCTACGCAATTTCCTCAGTCAGCAGAACGAGCAAGGTCAGTAACCTCTGCGCAAATTTTGAGGGGAGTCAACCCTAGGGTGGTTGTCGGGTCCAACTCTCTGGGTGGCTAGCATGAAGGTTGGTTGAATTACTTGCGGGCAACGCAGCTTGGAAAGACATGCTTGGTGCTTCTACGTTGTTTTGGGTGACAGTCGATCAAGTTGATGGTGGAGTGATGTTCGACTATCAAAGGGGAGTCTGGTCATCAGAACTTCAGAAAAATGAGTAGGTGTGTGAACAAGCAAAAGATGTATATGTGATCATGCAAACACACACTTACATGACTCGATGATGAGACGACTCAAACCATCCAGACACACATGTTCAACATGACTTATCAACGGTGCAAGCGACAAGTGCCACACTTGTGATTGATCGTTGATCAACCGTGACGATTCTTGTGTGGTAGTGAATGTGACTCCGTGTGTGAGTGCGACAGATGTTTTCATAGCGAACACAACAAGTACACATGAATCGAAGACTTTGAGCATAACTAGAACATGGTCGCAAGCATGACTTAGATACCAACATGCTAAAACTTGGATGAAATGAACAAGCAAGGCGAATGCAAAGACTCACATGGGCTCACAGAGTGAACCTGAGGGTGTGCATTCATCAAGTGAAACTCTCAAGGGAGGCTCCGAAATTGGGTACAGGCCAAAATTTTGGAGGGTGGTTGTAGCGACTACAACACTTGGCGACACACTAGTAGAACTCCAACTTCTCTGTTTTGGTTCATTGCTAGCACAGGGCCTTGGTATTTCAGGGAGTATTGAATTGTTGTGTGGGTTACTTTGACTTCCCTACTTACCCCATGGACATACATGATTCACCTTTTTCCAACTCAGTCAAACACAATCAAAATTACATCTTGATCACATTGTTTCAAATCCGGGAAGGGTAGTTTAGCTCGCGATTTGAAGACTTTCAGAGTATAAGTTTTCATCTCTAGTGTTGCTTTGATGCCATCAGGCTTGGATAGTACCCCAGCAGAGTCACATAGGAACAAACACATGGCTCCACTGCCAGTGAGCCTGGTTAGTACGCTGGTGGAGTTGCATGCTTCACCTCTTTGCGTAGGAAGCCTTTCTCTTCTTTCACCTTTTGTATTTATCAAGAGGATTGTGCATAGGCACTTATTTATTTTTGGGGCAGAAGAGGGATCCCGACTTATTGAGAGCATAAGAGATTGTTCCTTCAGAGAAGCGTGTAAGACCTCTGACATAGGTTTTCTCATTTAGATTTTCCCCTTATCTGTTTCTACTAGTTGGATGAGCTTGAACACATATAGCAGAAAGCTGAGCACAAGCATGGGGATTCCTAGTGTGGACATAGGTTCATGGTTGGGCCAAAACTCCCCTTGCAAACGGTTCATATTTTTCGTCAATACTTCATCAGCAGAAATTTATAACCAAGCATAGAGAAGGCGGACACGAGATTGTCCAAGTGTTGCAGTGTCACAAGTTTCTTCAAATTTTAGCCACATACTCTATTCAAAATCCAAAACATGGTAGATGGTAGCACTTATTTCCAAAAACAAAAATAGTAATATATCAAAAAAATAAAACAAACATGAACAAAAATAGTAAGCAGAACAAACGAAGTAAAAACAAGGGTAGTAACCAAAGCAAACAAGATGCAAACAACAAGCAGTAAGCAGACTATGTATATGGCAGGGGCGCGACCCATCCTACTAAAGGTAATGCTTGAGATCTTGGCCATTGACAAGAAGGTTGTCAATCCTCCCATCAAGTGATTGCAAATGATACGTGTGTGGGCCAAGATTCTTGTGGACCAATGTAAGTCCATTTGAGCTCCACTACTAGAACCTAGTGGCATTCCAAAAAACCTTTAAGTGAAGACAAAACCACTGCTTCAGGTACTGCGTGCAACGTAGGCTCGGATGATGGCACGAGGTAATTGTTTTTGTTCCAGGAATGGTTCAAGTTTCTGAAATCAATGCATAAGCAAATTTTCCAGGATTTATTACGTGAGAAATTTAAATTAGAAAACCTAGTATGATGACGAACTTTGCAAGTAATCCAATCATCCAAAATGCTAGTCAATTTTTTTGTATAAGGAGTTCAAACAACATATGTGTTTTACCTAGTCTTTGCTGCAATGGCTTGTCTCCTATTTTACCTAGAATCCCGTGTTGAATTGCTTGTGTGTATTGTATACTTAGGTCATCATCTGCTTGTGTAGACCCATCTCGGTACTGTTTGGTCAAGTAGTCAAAGACTTGTCGCTATTATGGTGTGTAATTTGTATCGAGACTGGCTATCTTCCAATCGTGATTGGTTCCAGGTTTCTTTATTCATTTGTAGTGGTGGTCCTGTGGGTTCCGCTATTTCTCGGCCCTTGGCAGAAATTTTGCAAACCATAGAGATAGTTGAGGGAAACCCCATCATCGGGAATGAGGTTTCCTTTCTTACCCTCAGCTGTAGTTTTCAAGGGCTGCTTGTGCTTACCTTCATCAATTGTTATGTCCTTGAAAGCATCAACATTGTCCGCAGGGTACAGTATCACTTTGAGTGTGGCCGAGTTGAGGTTGATGGTCCGTTGTAAGCTCAGCATGAGTACTTCATACTCAGCAGCGTTGTTTGTGCCCTCGAACTTCAAGCATCTTGAAATCAAGCATTTTTTGTTGTTTTGGGTGACTGAGATACACCCGATCCTTGATCTGTCATATTTCTTTGATTCGTCAAAATCCATGGCCCACGGCTTGTCTATACACAGACTATTTGGCATGCTAGTACTATTGCTACTACTACTACTACTGGTACAATGCACCGTACATGTTTCATTCCCATCAGTTGGGCAAGGAAGGATTCCCAACTGCGTGTCTGATGGGGTTAGAGCTAGCCATGCAGGATAACACTCCATTGTTGTTTCCAGGAGGCAGTTGCCAAACATGAGTTCTGTGAAGGCCAATGGTTCATTCTCGTCGTTAAGGGGAGTGAAATTGTATTTCATATACCTCTCGGATAACACTCGGATTTGGTTACATTTGCGCTTGTACGGAAGCCACATGTGAGACCAGTCTGTAGCAAAATATCTGTCTAGCTTGTTGGACCAATTTCTGCTGAGTAATATACCATATGCTTCTAGTATGTCCACAACAACTATGTTGATGCATTGGTGGACTCGACTGTCATGAGATAGTCGCATGAACACGTCTCGCAGTTCACCAATGGCTAGTACCGATGTTCGATCAAGTTGGATGATTTGCGCAGATGTTTCTCTCCATTGTGCATTGATCTTCTTAACAATGGAGAGCAGCATGACGTTGGCTGCCACGCCAGAATCAGCCAAGTAGTGGTGAACATTGTAGTTAAAAAAATCAAACAAAAGTAGGAATGGAGGGCAACCTAAGTTTTCTTCTTCCATCTGAAGTGTGTTGAGCACAGTGTAAAGTGATCTAGGAGGCATGCTTTCCCCTTTGTTGATAGAGGATGTGTAGTATATTGTTGTTTGTCCCAATGCACACAGTAGGATGTCTCACTAACTCTAGACCTTAGCTAACTCGAACAAACTAATGTTCGCTCAAGTTTTCTTCATGTCATCAATAATGTTGTAGTCTAGAAGTGGTAGACTTACCAAGGTGCGCAGGTCAGAATGGGTGTTCGTGTTGTCCGGTGGAGTGTTTTGCAGCTTGCTACTCATGGATGTGCTCTTATCCATCACTGTCTTCCCATACTTGCTTTGTTTTTTCTGCTTTGGGGCGGTTGATGGATCAACCTTCCTCATCAGCAGTCTCATATTCTCTTGCATTTCCCCAAGTGTAGGGGGATCCCCTTTACTCCTAATATTGTAATGATCAATTTTCTTTTGGGGATGCTTCTTGATGTTCATCTTCGACATTACTTACGAGCACTTATATGCATTCACCACACACCCAGAACTTGATGCTTCATCAAGTGCAACCTCTTCGTCATCATCAATGTCTTACAGTTGCTCCTACATATCGCTTTCCGCATCGAGTGTATGACTACAGATAGAGCTAATGACTCGCTTCCGGTCCAACAAGAGTACTCGGCGTGATGTTCTTTGTGGAAGGAACAAAACTTAGGATCTACGCATTGTTCGAGTTGGAACACAGGCTTCTATGCAGTTTTTGAAGTGAACCAATTGTTGCTTGATGAGCTGCTCGATGAGTTGTTTTCCTGCCTCTGTCTGGGCGGATCGCTACTTGCAAATGTGTTTGTTTTCCGTTGTTTGAGCTCCGACACTTCAGTAGTCAAGTTCTTGACAAGGCGAGTGAGGTTCTCAATATCGGTTTCTTCCTTGTCTCTACCCTTGCTCACCATCAATTGGGGCTTCCTTCTCACATCCTTAGAGTCCTTTTCTGATTCGTCATCCTTGATGACTCCAATTGTGCGTAGGTTTTTCTCAACAATGATAGCCTCTTCACAACTTTCCAAGAGTGTTGGTTTTGCAGCTCGCTTGACGAACTGCGCAATATTGGTTGGAAGTGTGGACATGTGGTAATCAATAGTGATGAAGTCATGAGGTATAGTGTCTGCTTCAAACTTGTTCAATATGTGAGTAAACCTCTAATTGAAGTATTTTACTTTTTCTTTTCCTCCATCTTGAGGCTTCCCAATTCTTTGAGTAGCATGGCTGGGGTCTTATCATCAGCAAACTTTTCAAGGAGCATGCATTTGAATGCACCCCAGTTCTGTATAGAGTTTGGTGGAAGGTTTTGATACCATGAAACTGCGCGACCATCCAAAGTACACGGGAACAATCTACATGCTACATTGTCATACCGTACCTCAAGGCTCTGCAACTATAAGTAGAAGTTGTATAAGTGGTCTTCTGCCTTCACTGTGTTGTCAAGGTTGAACTTGATGTTCATTCTCTCTGCTCGCTTCGGCATCTTATGCAGAACAACCGAGAGAGCCAATGGTCCCCGAGTCATCTATTCAATATTTGGGTCAGCCATCTCTTCTTCTTCTTCGTCCTCCTCTCTTTCAGAGTCTCATGGTTTTGGCCCTGAGTCTATTGGTTCATCTCCGCCTTCTGCCTCCTCCACTACCTTCTCCTCCACCTCCTATACTGAAGTTCATTCACAAGAGTGTCTTGATCGCCTTGTCGAAAGAACGAAGGTTCCTCTCCGTCTTCAATAGCTTCTGCCAAAACTTCAAGTGTGGCAAGGACTGCGTCTTCCACCGATGATACAACAACTCTTGTGGGAGTGGCTTTTGGCTTCCTTGATGCATATGGAAGATGATGTATGTCTGGGATCAGTCTGACTGCTTTTGCGAAATGGCGAGTGATGGGACGAACGGAGCAAAGTTGATAATATAGCATCTCATGTTAAATCCTGGGAGGTGAGGTGTAACCAACTGCAGAGTAGCGTGTAGGTGAGAGGGAGTGCAAGTTACTGCCTTGACAAAATGGTTGATGAATGAATGTGAGGGGATATTCAGCCATATACAACTGGTTTCCCTCCTTCTAGCACCAGAAATGTTGACGGTGTTGGACCCGCCAACATTTAGGGGATCACCCCGGTATGAAGTCCTAACTAGACCTCACACTATTTGGTGTGGGAGTCCCATCTGGTATCATGGCCGGGTTGCCATTGAATTAAGGATTTGCCTCAACTCTTGCTTGTCAGCACAAGGGAGTGGTCTGTTTTGCCTTCAAGAAGTGAGGTTCGCGTGCCTGGTGATTTCTAGTGTTATTTGTGTCAATGGTTCTTTCATTGTAGAGGGAGACGGTGGGAGTGAGCCCCAAGTTGATTGGGATGAAGTCCCAACTCAGCTAGGAACACACAACACAACAGGACGTGCACAGCTTCCGGAGGAGCAGTCCACACGGATGCGGTAGTCACAACACACAAGGTAAGATAACACGTAAAGAAATTAGTGGATGAGTCCACACAAGTGCAATGATTGTTACAGCAAGTTTTATGTGAAGGGTTTGTCTGATGTCCGGGGGGGTAGCCACCACGAGCGAGATAGCGTTAACAGCATATACAACACATTTTCATTAACATATTATGTATTACAAAAAGTGAAATAGTTGAAGTGTTCAACACAAGTTAAAGCAACATGAATTACAAGTGTTCAAGATTAGTCTTACAACATTTACAATACATGTGTGAAAACATGTTGGCCTGTTAGCAGGCTTCTGAATTAAGCGAAAGTTCCAAGACACATCGTTACACCATACATCACTAACTAGTGTGTGGGGCGTTGGAGTCACTACTTACTCCTCAAAGAAAAGATTATAGACTCTCTTGGCTATGTGGGAGGAGCTAAGGTGAAAAGGTCCTTTCATGTACAAATGAAGGGGTATTTAGCCAAGGGCGAAACTGACCCTTTTAGTTGTTTGACTACCCTCATGACTGTTTGAACTTCCATGACTTTTCGACTTTGCATGAATATTTATACAACAAGTGAGTCTCTTGGACTTCCACGTTACATTACATTGATTGACAACATAGCCCATAGTAGAGATGTGGGCGACATGATAGTGTTGGTACATTCGTGTCATTGTTGTAGTGCATGTTGAGTCGCAGTGTTACTAGGTGATGGATGTCTTGTGGTGTGTCACAATGTTAAGCCCCTATACTACTAGTGTAACCCCTTATTGTTATTAGTTTAACCCCCTTATTATATTGTTGTACCCATGTAGTCCCCATATTGTTACTATTGTGCCCCATAGAAGCCCACTATTGTTATTATTGTGCCCTTACATTATTATTATTATTTCGACTCTGATTATATTATGACCCCTTAGACTCCTATATATAGAAAGAAGGTACTTTCATTTGTATCATCCAAGAATTGTTCATTTGTGTAATGTAAACGAGGTTGCCCCCTCGAAGAGGCTGAATTCTAAGGCATTGATCTATGTTTTCTATCTTATTGTGAGCTGGTTTCATAACATTTGGTATCAGAGCTTTGGATTCTAGGGTTTCGCTATTCCAAACAGGTCATTGTGGCATTTTCACTATAGATTTTTTTGTGTGACTTTTCAAATGCTAAAACAAAAACCCATTTCAGTTGAAATCGTTCGCAACCTTAGGTCTGAATTTCAGAACTTTTCGTGCTATATTTGCAAAGATATGATCTGAGGAAGTTGGCCTTTTTGCAGACTCTCGAATTTCATTCCAAACAGGTGACCTTGGGAAAATCGTCATAACTTTTGTTTTGAGCATCAGATTGAAATTTTGTAAGAAGTTATATAAAGAGGACGGACTGTAGTTTCCTGTATATATTTTTTAGACCCAAAAGTCAAAATAGTGATACGTGGAACTTCATACAAGTTCGCTCTTATGAAAAGGTATAGAATCAGGTCATCTTGGGATATTGTGCATAACTCTTTCTTGGAGAATATAAATTTGATCAGAGTGGTGGCATTGGAAAGAGGACATAGAGGGCTACTGTAGGTTGCAATTTTAGAACTTAAATATCCAAAAGTACAGAGTTACAGTTGTTTCAGGATCAAGCTCCTAAAATCAAGAAAAAGCAAGATGAGGAAGTTGATGGCAAGGATCTGGTAAATTGGATACTACAGATGGAGAAATATTTTGATCTACATAGTGTACCACTATTACAAAAGGTATGTATTACATCTTCATATTTAGAACAAGATAAATTTTTATTGTATAAAGGGCTTTGTTCTCGTAAACAACTTGTTACGTGGTCAATTTTCACGGAGGAAATGATAACACATTGAGGATACAAAGAGCAACACCTTCTTTAGAGCAACACCACAACAATTGGAAAAAGAAAAAGGGCTTTGTTACAAAGTGGAAAGTAAAATTATGGCAACAAATAAGTCTACCCCTCACAACTATAATAATGGAAGTGTTGTTTCTCCTAGCCTTCCATAACCTACAAGGGTTACACCACAACAATTGGAAGAAAAAAGAAAAAAAGAGCTTTGTTACAATTGTGATAGCAAATGCACTAAAGGTCATAAGTGTGCTGAGAAGAAATTATTTTACATAAAGTATGAAGAGGAGGAAGAAAAGGATAAAGAAACATCAAAAGAAGAGGATATGCGTCAGGACCCAACCCCAGAGAAAGAAGAAATGAATCCGACCATATCTTGTAAAGCATTGGCAAGAATTACTGCTCCTTAAACTCTCAAGATAGAAGGACATATCAAGAAGAAAAAGGTTCAAGAAGTGAAAGATCACATCGAGAAAGAAAAAATGAATCCAACCATATCTTGTAATGCATTGGCCAAAATTACCACTCCTCAAACTATAAAGGTAGAAGGACATATCAAGAAGAAAAATGTTCAAGAAGTGAAAGATCCCATCGAGCATCAAGAAATGAATCCGACCATATCTTGTAAAGCATTAGAAGAAATTACCACTCCCCAAACTCTCAAGATAGAAGGACATATGAAGAAGAAGAAGGATCAAACAGTGAAATAACAGGAAGAAAAGTATCAAGAAACATCAAAAGAAAAGGATACTCACCAGGAACCAGCCCCAGAGAAAGAAGAAATGAATCCGACCATATCTTGTAATGTATTCGTCGAAATTACCGCTCCTCAAGCTGTAAAGATAGAAAGACATATCAAGAAGAAAAAGGTAATAGTGTTGATTGATTCGGTTAGTACCCATAATTTTATTAATTGTAATATAGCCAAGGACTTGAATTGCTTCCTAGATCCAGCACCAGAGTGTCAAATGATGGTTGTAAGTGGAGGAACCATAAATTGCACTGGAAAGTGCCATAATATCAAGCTATCCATGGGAGAATATGTATTGAATAACCCAATGTTTTCCGTTCCAATGGGTGGTGCTGATGTTATACTAGGAGTCCAATGGCTACAATCCTTGGGTACAATAGCTTTTAATTTTCAAGAATGTTTTATGAAATTTTCTTCCGAAGGAAAGGAAGTTGAATTAAGAGGTATCACAGGGAAACCAGGAAAGATAATCAACTCTGACGGAATGACAAAGCTTCTAAAGAAAGAACAACGAGGTGTAATTGCACAATTATGTTCGCTAACTGTTCGCACATCGAAATCATGTATTTCTCCAGATCTCCAAAAAGTCTTGGACAATCATTCCAATGTATTTGAGACTCCCAAAGGTCTCCCACGTATTCGTGATCATGATCATGTTATTCATTTTATTCCAGGATGTGTTCCTCCAAACGTCAAGCCTTATAGATATCCATATGCCCAAAGGAGTGAAATTGAACATATGGTTGCAGAAATGGTATAGGTTGGTACACTTATCCAACCAAATTTGATAAACGTGTTGGCATTATGACACAGGTTTGGCACTATGATACAGGTGTTGTCCTTGATGGCAACTCACTCAGATGAAAGATCATAGTTCATGCTCTTAAAATGAAGGAAAAAGAGATATACACAGTTTCCTCTTAACCAAGTCACGTATATACGAGAGATCACCGATCAAAAGGCGCGTATGCATATGCACGCACTTTCATGCAAGGAAAAGCGCGCACATGTGGGAAAGCTTGTTTTTAAGTCCATGGTATTTAGTCCATGGTATTTAGTCCCTGGTATTTGGACCCATGGTTTTTGACCATGGTATCACGTCCGAACTGTTGAACCCAGGTATTGGGTCCCAAGTATTGGTTCTAAGTGGTTTTTGACCATGGTATTGAGTAAGGCCTAAGACTATAAAAAGGGAAGGAGATCATTAGGCAAAGGCTCTCACTCAATGATTGAATATCTTATGAAGAGAAAGATCTAGAATACTGGTCATTGGGTTATGGTGCATAGCTAAATCTGAATCAAGGAGGAACCTGAGCGCTAGGAGAAGGATAAGTTCTATTGATGGGTCAAGATCTTAAGGCTTGAAGAGAAATATCTTTGTGTGATTTTGATCTATTATATTTGGTGCATGACTTGATCTATAAATCTGATCATCTAGGTATAACTGATGTCTGAATAATTGAAAAAATGGTAAATTATTGTTTATAAATATGTATGCAGGTTCAGCATAGCAAAGGCGCATATACACGCAGGTTTGGTAATTCAAAACAGCGTATACGCAGGTTTGCCTTAATACAACGTATGCATGCAAGTTCTACATATTGAAGTAGCGTACATCTCATAAAATATGTTTTAGCTACTTATGTTTATTACTACAGTGTTTTGGGTTCAAGATTGGTTTCTGATTACTATTACTGCATTCTGGTGACAACATTCAGAGAAGTGATTGTTTAATTCAGTTTTGTTTGGTGCAAAGGAAATTGGTTGATGCAGATACATTTGTTGTTTGATTGATGAATCCAGTCTGAAAATTTATGAAACATGGTCCCTGGAAGAAAAGAGAAGGTTGTAGCCTTCTGTAGGTCAGCATCTACGTACTAGTACATTAGCTAGTACAAGAACTAAGGGGGTTGTAGCTCCCTTCGAGGAAAAGCTAGAGAAAGAGAGAAGGTTGTTGCCTTCTGTAGGTAGAAGCCTGTGTACTAGTATAACACTGCACCAGTACAGAAATATTGTAAAAATAAATTTCTTATTAACAAGAAGATAGAGAAGCATTGCAGCAGGTGGTTTTCACCCACATTGGGTTTCCGCCTTATATCTTGTGTTCATATGTGTGATGATCTGTTCTATTTACTGCCCATGTTTACTGTCCTTATGGTTAATGAAGTTCAGATGCATTGATTAAAGATCAAATAGATTAATTAAATCTTAAGTTTACTAAATATACGCTAGTTGTTGTGGACACAGTTGTGTGTATACGCTAGTTTCCATATCTGAAGTAGCATATATCTAAGTTTGAAAATGAAAAACTATTTGACTTGATAACACTGATTCCCCCCCCCCCCCTCTCAGTGTTATTTCCAACAAAACGAAGCAAGGGATGAATGGAAGAAGGACAAAGAAGTATCGCCACTCATTCAAAAGTTACAGAAGATCCCAATTCAAACAATATTGCCAGAACTTGAAGAGGAAGGAAAAATCATATTGGAACCTAGAGCAGTCACAGAAACAAGAATCTAGCAACTACGAAATCGATCAATTTTAGAGTATTTCATCAAGTGGAAGAACTTACCCGCTGAAGATTCCACATGGGAGGACAATAATTTTATACAGAAGCATCAAGAACTACTCAAGCATTGAGGACAACACTTTTTGAAGGACAAGGGCATGTTAGGCCCCTATACTACTAGTGTAACCCCTTTTTGTTATTAGTACAACCCCCTTATTATATTGTTGTACCAATGTAGTCCCCATATTGTTACTATTGTGCCCCATAGAAGCCCACTATTGTTATTATTGTGCCCTTACATTATTATTGTTATGTCGGCTCTGATTATATTATGACCCCTTAGACTCCTATATATAGAAAGAAGGTATTTTCATTTGTATCATCCAAGAATTGTTCATTTGTGTAATGTAAAGGAGGCTGCCCCCTCGAAGAGGTTGAATTCTAAGGCATTGATCTATGTTTTCTATCTTTTTGTGCTCTGGTTTCATAACACATAGTGTCACCTTTGCATGGCAAGGTGTGCAGATTCTTCGATGGTCGTTGATTCGCTTGATGTTGCTTTGGCACATTTCTCCTTGTTTGTATGTTGGAAGGCTTGACAAGTTCATATGTTCGTGAAAGGTGCAGGTTCATCCGTTCATCCGTCCGTGACCACATCTTGCATGTTTACTCTTCCATCCGTCTGCAAACACATTTTTGCATGATCATTCGTTCGTGACCACATCTCTTCGCATGCATCATTCGTTCGCCCATTGGTAAACCTATCCTTTTGCATGTGTTCCCTTCGTTCATCCCATTCGTCGTCACACCATGTTTGTTAGTGTACATGTGCCCGCAATCACTCATGACGAGATGACATCAATACCAAAATCCTCCTAGTCTACCATGACACATGATCATTTTGGATGTACGTGACCAGGAGAGATAGAAAGGTTGCAAGGCAGGATGATGGCTCTGAGCACTGCTGATGAAAACTGCGCAAGAGTCACTAGGTGATGAAGATGTGCAATCCAAGCCAACAGTGACTATCCACAAGTTATGACTCAGCTGGAAGGAAAAATAGCGCAAATTTTGGGAGGGACAATCTGGGTTGCATGAAGGCAAGGCAAACAGTATCTGCAAATTTACCAGAACGAGAGAGCAGCAGGGGCTTGAAAGCAAAATTTGCGCAATTTCTGGAGGAATGGGACGGGCTACATGGAGGATCAGCGGGCAGAAATTGTGCAGTTTTTTGGAGGAAGTGGTCGGGAGCCTGGCAACCAAAATTGCGTAATTCCCAAAGGGAACTAGCAGTTGGTTGTTGGGTCACTGGCAACAAAAACTTTGCAATTCCCAAGGGGAACAAGTAGTCAGTTGTCGGGAGCTTGGCAGCAGAAACTACGCAATTCCTGGAGGGAACTGTCAGTCTGCTACTGGGAACTGCTAGCGAGAGAAACTGCACTGGTGCTGGGAGGTCGGCCTGCTGATCATCTCTACACAATTTATGAGCTAAGTGGACAACTGAGCGAACTGCTGAGAAGCAAAGAGCATGCTCATGAAGACTGCGCAACTTTTAGGATGAGCACCCGATTGACTATCGGAAGCACTGACTGGAAAAACTGAGGGAGACAGGGATGGGGACTGAGTGTCTGTCCGGCGTGTCTGGGCGATTTCCTCAATCAACAGAGCGGACAAGGTCAGCAGCCTCTGCGCAAATTTTGAGGGGAGTCAGTGCCGGGGTGGCTGCCAACTCCAACTCTCTGGATGGCCAACATGAAGGTTGGTTGAATTACTTGCGGGCAGCGCAGCTTGAAAAGACTTGCTTGGTTCGTTTGCGTTGTTCTGGGTGACAGTCGATCGAGTCGATGGCGGGGTGATGGTCCTGCTGTCAAAGGGGAGTATGGTCATCAGAACTTCATCAAAATGACTAAGTGTGTGAACGAGCGAAAGATGCATATGTGATCATGCAAACACACACTTACATGACTCGACGACGCAACGACTCAAACGATCCAGACACACATGTTCAACATCACTGACCGACGGTGCAAGCAACAAGCGCGGCACTTGTGATTGATCGTTGATCAACCGTGACAATGCTTGCGCGATAGTGAATGTGACTCTGTATGTGAGTGTGACAGACGCTTTAATAGCGAACACAACAAGTACACACGAAGCAGAGACTTTGAGCATAACCAAAACATGGTCACAAGCATGACTTAGATCCAATGTGCAAAAACTTGGATGAAATGAACAAGTAGGTCGGATGCAAAGACTCACATGGGCTCACGGAGTGAACTTGAGGGTGTGCAGTCATCAAGTGAAACTCTCAAAGGAGGCTCCGAAATTGGGTGCAGGCCATAATTTTGGAGGGTGGTTGTAGCCGCTACAACAGGTAATGATCAATTTTTGCAAGAATGCAAGATTTTTCAATGGAAATTTTATGTTTGGTTTTATTCGAATGCTCTACTAGAGAAGGGTTTTTAGAATGATTATGTTTAATGTTAATTGAATGTTCTTGGATCCTAGTTCTGATAGATCGACCAATCTCCCCAGCATATGGAATTCCACAAGAACATGGAATTAAATAAACATCATATTGGAATTTAGGGTCAATGCGATCTTTAACCGAATGGAGACAACTGCAGATGGTATTTAAATATTTGAAGGTGGGCAATTTTTTCGATGGTCTCGAGAATGTATGGAAGGTTTACTTTGCCAGCAAAGTTGTCCAAGTTCTTATTTTTATGACAAGTTTCTTTCTTAGCATTTCTAAGAGCCTTGATGGCTTGGTGTCTTTTGTATCCATTTTCCAAGAACACATTTATAAGATGTGCTTTCTTCATTTCCAAGTGTTTTTTATCAGAGATTTGCACAACTCTTGTGGCTAGAGTGCTTAGAATCCCTAATTTTTTAGTGGGATGATGTTGAGAAGTGGCATGAAGATATTGCTCAGTATGGATCTTTTTACGAGATACTTGTGGGATATGGAACCATCCAGGTTTCTGGTGATGATGATGTCAAGAAAAGGGAGGCTATCATTGACTTCTACTTCCATGGTGAATTTTATAGATGAAGAGAGACTATTCATGTGTTGTTTAAAATTTTCTAATGTTTCACATCCATGTGGCCATATGACCAAGGTGTCATCCACAAATCTTTTCCATAATTTAGGTTTTAAGGGTGTATATTTTAAGGCTTCGGTTTCAAAATCTGCTATGAATAAATTGGCAATAATGGGGGATAGAGGAGATCCCATTGCTACCCCACAATTTTGTTCATACACATCACCCATGAAACTAAAGAAGGTAGATTTGATCCTAACACATCAACCTCCATGGCTCCTTCAATAGGGTATATTGGTATATAGTGACGTGACATCAAAACTAACTAATATATCATTTTTATCCAGCTTGAAAATTTCAATTAGTTTTGATGTGTCAAGATCAGGTATTTTACGAACAACATCCATGGCTCCTTCAATAGGGGCACTGGTGTATAGTGGCGTGACATCAAAACTAACTAATATGTCATTTTCATCAAGCTTGAAAAATTCAATTAGTTTTGATGTGTCAGGATCAATTATTTTACGAACAACATCCATGGCTCCTTCAATAGGGATATTGGTGTATAGTGATGTGACATCAAATTTAAAAATTTCAATTAGTTTTGATGTGTTAGGATTAGTTATTTTACGAACAACCTCCATGACTCCTTCAATAGGGATATTGGTGTATAGTGACGTGACATCAAAACTAATTAATATGCCAGTTTTATCAAGCTTAAAAATTTCAATTAGTTTTGATATGTCAAGATTAGTTATTTTACGGACAACCTCCATGGCTCCTTCAATGGGGATATTGGTGTATAGTAACGTGACATCAAAACTAACTAATATGTCATTTTTATCAAGGTTGAAAATTTCATTTAGTTTTGATGTGTCAGGGTCAATTATTTTACGGACAACATCCACGGCTCCTTCAACAGGGATATTGGTGTATAGTGACGTGACATCAAAACTAACTAATATGTCATTTTTATCAAGCTTGAAATTTTCAATTAGTTTTGATGTGTCAAGATCAATTATTTTATGGACAACCTCCATAGCTCCTTCAATAGGGATATTGGTGTATAATGACATGACACCAAAACTAACTAATATGTCATTTTTATCAAGCTTGAAAATTCCAATTAGTTTTAACGTGTCAAGATCAGTTATTTTGCGGACAACCTCCATGGCTACTTCAATAGAGATATTGATGTATAGTGACGTGACACCAAAACTAACTAATATGTCATTTTTATCAAGCTTGAAAATTTCAATAAGTTTTCATGTGTCAGTTATTTTAGGGACAACCTCCATGGCTCCTTCAAAAGGGATTTTGGTGTAGAATGACGTGACATCAAAACTAACTAATATGTCATTTTTAGCAAGCTTGAAAATTTCAATTATTTTTTGTGTCGAGACCAAATCTACTTTCTTTAGTTCATGGGTGATGTGTATGAACAAACTTGTGGGGTAGCAATGGGATCTCCTTTATCCCCCATTATTGCCAATTTATTCATGGAATATTTTGAAACCAAAGCCTTAGAATCTGCACCCTTAAAAGCTAAAATATGGAAAATATTTGTGGACAACACCTTCATCATATGGCCACATCAACGTGAAACATTAAAAACTTTTAAACAACACTTGAATAGTCTTCTCTTCATTCATAGAAGTCAATGATAGTCTCCCTTCTCTTGACATCCTCATCGCCATAAACCGGGATGGTTCCATATCCCACCAAATATACCATAAAAAGACCCATACCGAGCAATATTTTCATGCTTCTTCTCACCATCATCCCACCCAAATATTAGGGATTATAGGCACTCTAGCAACAAGAGTTGTGTGAATCCCTCATAAAGAACACTTGGAAATGGAAAAAACACATCTTATAAATGTGTTCTTGAAAAATGGATACAAAAGAAACCAAGCCATCAAAGCTCTCAAAAACACTAACAAAGAAACTTGTCATAAAAATAAGAACTTAGACAACTTCATTGGCAAAGTAAGTCTTCCATACATTCTTGGGACCACCGACAAAATTGCCCACATTCTAAAAAAATTAACATCATGACAACCTTCAAACCTTTAAATACCATCCAGAGTTGTCCCCATTCAGTTAAAGACCCCATTGACCCTAAATGCGAAAAAGGTGTTTATTTAATTCCATGTTCTTGTGGAAATCCATATGCTGAGCAGAGTGGTCGATCTATCAAAACTAGAATCCAAGAACATTCAACTCTTTGAAAGTTACATGTTTTTGTATGTTTCTCGGTATTGTGGGGCCACAAGTTAAATACAATTCTTCAAAAGTTGCAAATGTTTTCTAACATTTTGGCAAAGTTACAGGTTTGTATAGACTTGAACAACCCTATATGGACTAACCCAATCCTAATTTATTTTATGTGGCATGGAAACTTGTCTCCCACCAAACAAAACCTTCTACCCATTTGTTGTGACATTTCGTTGACTTAGCAAAAACTAGGGAACATCCCCAAAATGCTAGGAAGTTTAGCGAGGATTCGAGGACTTGCGAGTCATCCTCTAAATTTTTCGCGCAGATTTCAAGGACATTCTTAATAAATTTCAAGAATGTTCTGGACATATTTCGATGATGTTCTAAGCAAACTTTGGGATATTTCAAACATGTAGCTTCAATCTTGGCAAGGATGGTTGGGCAATATTATCTTTTTCCCATCCATTTTTTTGTATTACATGAATTTAACGTTGTTGTACAAGTAGCAATGCAAAACATAGGTTTTCTATTATGTGTTTCAAATTGGGTTTGTACTGATTTAATTATTGTCTTTCATCAACACTGCCTCTTTAAAAAATCTAAGAAATGCAACATTTCAAATCGCTGATCCATGTGGTTATTGGTCTTGTTTTCATCATTTTTAGGTCATCTCATCTTTTACATATATCGTACATGGGTTTCCAGAAGCCATTCAAGTCCATTTATTCTACCATCCCAACGTCAAGCATGAAAGAGTAAAGAGTACTGACTCAAATTGATTCTAAATATTTGAATAAGTAACTATTCAATCACCTTCTTAATCTAAAATATGAATGTCATTTGGGTTTAGCTCGGGAGATTGGGAGAAATGTTGTTATCCTCCGCACTCGGGATCAATTCATACATATGACATGTTGAGCTCATAATAAGTATTTACTGCAACGGCTTTGAGCCTTGTTGTTTCAGCAATCCCTCAAGGACAAAAATATGTGTATTCCTTGCATGGAAATAAATGATACTTTTCATGGAAAAGCCTACAAAACACACCAAGCAGGTAATGCCTTCAAGGTTTAACATAATCATCACTAACAAGAAGTATGAGTAAGAAAAGTTGATATAGAAACAATCATTTGTCTCATATACCCTTCATGAACCATATGCAAAAAGTAAATAGTTACACTTAAATTTCCTAAAGCTAAGCTGCATGATGCTCATGTCAAGAGACCAATAATTGAATGTCACTTGGCCATGTTTTAAAATGCTCGAACTTCTTCCAAACTAGCAAGAATAAGCACTGCAAATATACTATATAATATAGCCTGTTATCCTTACAAGCAACTACAAATCTTTATGATATGATCTAAATTTTTTAATAATTTTAATATTTATTATTATATAACCACCATCCCCATCATCTCCTGGAAAAATTGGGAATGTGCTCTAACCATCCCAAGGATGCATCCCCATCCCATCTTTCCCGGTCCTAACAACTAGTACAACATAGGTTTTCAATCAATATCTTTCCCCGTAATAAAAACTAGTACAACATAGGTTTTCAATCAATCGTGTTAATAGGTTTTCAATCAATCGTGTTAACACTGGTGGAAAAAGAGGCATCATATATGCAGAGCAGTTAGCATAACCCTCAGTATACGAGTACTGAGCTTCCATGACAAGTCTCGCTCATATTTTTACAATCACCGCATATATAGTTTATCCCTGACAACTGAGTTAAACATATTAAGTCTCTCATTTTGAGAGGTTAACAGCCAAAACATTGAATTGATCAACATTGACTATAAAGCTCAAGGATCTCTAGCTTCTTGTGAAAACCCTTGGTCTCAACTCAATGAGAGAAAAAACTATCAGATATCACTAGGTTCCTCTTCATATGAAATGAAATAGAAGCCACACATCCTTGATATATAGAAAGTGAATTATTAGTCCCTGCCTCACCAAGGACTATAGCACTCACCTCGCAGTCAAAGTCCCTTGAATCTCGATTAGTTTGCCAAATTTTGTGACTTCTTTTTATAAGCAAACACCCATAGTTTGGCCTTGTGTTGATCTGATGTTCATCAATATATAAGCCAAAAACTATTATGGATTATTTAAAATAATATGTTTTCTGTTTCTAAAAGCTTTGAATATAATCGTTTTCCATAACATACGCATATAAAAGCCTTAGTCAAAAATCTCCTTCAATAAATTTAGCAAAAGGGTGCTTTGTTAAAGGTTTTTGTCAAACTTAAGAGAAAAAAGTTTGTTAAAAGTTACTGACAAAATTAGAAAAAAAAAGGTAGGCTAGCAGTACAGAAAAATCAAAATCGAAATTTACAAGGATAACTCAAAATGAACTTCCACTTATACATGAGATGGGCATGCTACATATAATCATTAATGTTGTTACATATCTATAATAAAATAAAAGTAGGAAAAAGAATCACTCAAAAGGGTAAGAAAACTTCTTAAAATAAAGACTAAATGATGTGAAATGAAATGCCCTTTGTGAAGAGAAAAGAGAAATATGGATTTCAAAATTGTTGCAGTATCAACTGTTTACTATCAAGGCAGTGGTAATCTCCAAATCAACATCTTGACTATAACATACTCTTTAGGACCTTCTGCTTGAATTTTTCAACTGCTGACAACACACAAAAAAATAGCATTCCTGGTATGATAACCTCACCCCTCAATATTCTGGCCTGAGTTACAAAGAAATAACAATCCGTATACTAAACTATTCTTCAACTTTTCAGAACATTAATATCCGAATCAGGAGCTATCGTGTTCAGACAGTTGTCTGACCATCAGTGCAGAGTCGGAGTGCTCTCGAAAAGTACGACCTTACGGTATTGTTCTATTTCACCTTACTAACACCAAGCATCAACTCTAAAATCGTGGCGCTGACAAATAACAAAGGAAAACAACTTAGAACTCATATTGATGGCCATTTCTTATATAATAATCTATCAAAAACACAATAAAAGACTACACTATATTCAAGGAAAAATTATATTGAAAATTCAAAAAGTTGAGCAGATGCATACCCCCTCCAATGGTTGCTTCTGGCAAACGTTCAATAGAGTACTTGTGTTGGGTAATGTACATAATAGGTACACCAGGAATCTGCTCCAAAATACAGGCATTAGCGACAAACCCTTAAATTGCAAATTGTTAACTTTAATATATCATGCACTACATGGATATATGCAAGTAACCTGTCTTCTCTACTCTAAGTTCGAAAAAGTTACCTTCCTGATTCGACGCTTTAAATCCCGATCACATGTAGCTACAATATAGCATTTATGCTTTTGCAAAAGAAAAACAAAAGTCATGAGTGCAATTAGCAGATATAATGATTAATCATAAAATTACCAATAAGCCTACTTCACAGACAAGAGGGTAAAATCAGCAGAAGCAACAAAACTGGAAAGTACTTTCAAAAGAATTTCACCTGTGTAACACGTTCTACAATGCAGTCATCTGCATAAGTGCCTCCATGTGTGCAAGGCAATCTTTCAAACCGAGGGTCCTTCGCAATTCTGTATCATTCAACATTTAGTAGCTATTATAGTTTTAAATATCTATCATATTTGATATGTAAATTTGTAACTCATAGCGAAGCTGGCAAAATGTATGAGAAAGTACTCTTAATGTAACTGTCATTTCAAAACAGATATATTGGTCTAAAAGGGAAAAATTAAAAGATAAGGTTGTTGACTATATTGGGAAAGTGCATGTGCTCTGCAAGGTAACCTAATCATAGTAGCCAATATCATGCTAAATCGTAGAGTGCACGCTGGTTGACAAGCACAAACCTTAAAATAGGGAAATATGTAGATCCTGTCTATGTAAACAGATTAAGATATACCTTAAAGCAACACGATACTTCTGTCCCAGCTTTTCAAGTTCAGCCATCACACAGTCTGTGATACAAGGAGTACCTAATTATACAAGACAACAGTATCTTAGGCATGTTTCAAATAGCATCATCAGCAACATGCTTCAAAAAGCACAAAGCACTTCTTTATCTGTGCATCTGTTATACAAGTACCTAATTATATAAAAAGGCAGTATCTTAAGCAACATGATTACAACAGTATCATCAGCAACAAGCTTCAAACACAAAGCATCTCCCTAACTGTGCACCAGTTTATCAAATCAAAGTATGCAAGGCTGGCAACACCCTTGATGCAGCAACCAAGTTTTCCAAAATGTCCAACAACAAAATGAACCGTTGAAATAAGTGAAACATGAAAATATGAGCACTCTTGCAGAATATTACATGCATAACATCACAGATAAGTGCTAATCCAGTAAACATATCTCCAATATAGTCTCGTAGCCCAATCAAACATGAGATGGTATAGTGAACTCACATTTTGCATACAGGCAGTCCATCATTGCTTTCTCCAAGTCGAGCTTCATATCAGAATTACCACAAAACACATGACATCCCAGAAAATTAATGTCACTTTCAAAAAGCAATCCACACAAATCAAGCATGCAAATAACCCAAGACATTTTGAAGTAAGAAAACAAAAGGGCATATTTACAGAAGGCAGAAAATATTCAAGATTATATTACAAAAACTCCAGCTGCAAATAACATTTTGTTTCCGTAGTAACTGATTTCATATACTACTAAGTAGTAGAGTGCTCAGTGGTTATTGTTTCTTTACTTGAAAAGGAAGCCCATCAATCCTAAGTACCCTATTTTATCTTCAAAGATCAAACTATTATATCAATCTTGGAGCTCAGAATAAAAAGAAAAACATTTCTGATGACAAATAGCTTTCAAACATGCTGCTTAACTTTTGGCAAGATTACTGAAGACCAAGAGATTTACGAGCCAATGGAAACCCCAAAGGCAGGAGGCAAGAATTTAAACATTGACAAAGCCTTTAACAATAAACTAGATAAGGTGGATGTGGCTGAGTGATAAAAAGCAATAAGGAAAATGTTTTGTAGCAGTTATAAAAAACTTGGAAGTTAGTGAAATGCTCTATTAACCTGGCTGAGGTGGAAGGGATCCTGATGGAAGCAGAATGATTGTGAGGCTCAACCAAGTCTTGCGAACCTTGGCAAGTTTGGCCAAGTCGTTTCTGAAATGAGTACTCAGCTAAAACTCATCCTGAAACTTGCCAGAAATAAACAGCTCTGGAAACTTACCAAGACTTGGATAAAACTCGGCAAAACTTGGGCAACACTGTCATGACTATTTTTTCTGCACAAAATTTCCTGTGTTATTTGAGTTTTTTAATTGCCAAGCTTTCATAGTCTTGAACTGAGTTTTGTTTAGTCATTAAGTTTTGCCGAGCCCTGTCGAATTTCTGCCACGTCCAAGTCTAGCAACTTTGGGAATTAGGATAGGAGTTGATCAAGGCCTTCAAAGACTGGAGGTCAAGGGAGACTCACAGTTAATTATGGATCAGATGGCACAAGATAGAAAGGAGCCTGAGAACTGGTATCTAAAACCCAGAATTCAGGAGGGAGGGGGTGAGTAAAAATAATTCAGAGAATATATTCCCACCATTCTTTAAAGGAAAGAAATAAAATGGCAAACAGACAAACTTAGCAATAAGCATGTCCTTAGGTATAGAGATATGTAATCAGATAGATCTTATTGCAGAAAATAATGCCATGGAAATGCTAGCTCGGGACTTCCAACTCAAATTAATTGAAAACTAACCTTCCAAAATATAAATAATGGAGAAGAAACTAGTTCCACTCAAGATGGATTTGCCACTATCACTGGTGGCATTAATGAAAAAATAATTCATGCATAAGCACCGAGCAGACAAGAGGCACAAGGTGGAAGAGATGAGGTAAGCACAGTGAAACTAATTGAGGGCAGCTTGAAGAAAGCATGTGAGTAATCCAAGATGAAAAGAAAGAAGTGACAGTACGAGATAATAGAAAGTGGAGAAGACATGAGGTTAGGCTCCGAATGGAAACTAGATAGTGAAGAAAAGAAGACGATAGGTGAAGAAAGGAACAAGAAGCAAAACTCAAGGAGGGAAGTGCATCAGACAGGAGGAACACACAAAGTAGTGCCAGTACAAGATTACAGTAATGGTAAATAGGGCATGAGACTGGCTTCAAAGGGCATTTAAATAGGTGAGAAAAGAAGTGATAGGGGAAGAAAGGAACAGCAAGCACAACTCAAGGAGGGTGCTTCGGAGGAAAGTGCATCAGACAGGAGGAAGTCACTATTCTGTTAAGAGCACTTGGAAGAAAGGCAATGAGAGTTAGAGAAGCAGTTTCTGATGGAGGCAACAACAAAGTACTTTGAAAATGGACTAAGAAAGGAGGGGAGACTGTGAAGATGGGAGAGGAAAAAGAGGATTAAATAAAAAACTGGCTGCAGGACTCTAGAGCAACAAGAGGAAGAAGGAACCTCTACATCTTGGCTACAAAGATCACTTACATTTACATAATTCCGTTGAAAATGTTTTTCACAAGTATATTTAGTACCTAAACTGCCTAAGGGAGAAATGCAATATTATGAAGATAGATGTTAGGTTATTACAGTTAACTGTATAGATGTAGATAATAATGTTTAACAAAATAAGCTGTACAAGTCATGCAGTACATGTGACTGGGACTTATCCCTCTGGAATTTTTTTAACTACAGCAAGATAGAGTTAATTGTCGGTGAAATTTTCACCCTTGGCCTCATTTAACGAAAACCCTTTTAAACTACCCATAAGAAAGAAATAGGAAAATACAACTATGTAGAGTCAAAATAATAACTTACTGACAGCAATTACAACTCATCTTTTCTAATTCTGTTTACAATGGTACTATTGCTACCATCTCATATTGATTGTCTCAAGTTTGACTTGAAGGAAAAACTGTTGGAGTATCAACACTACAATACTATAGCTGACATAATAATACTATAGCTGACATAATAATACTATAGCTAACATAATATCGTCACAATAAAACAAAGTGACTTTTATAAAAAGAAATTAATCATAATATACCATCAGTTAAGAATAGTTAGGTGAGGCAGATACGATAAACCACCTCAGGAATGAAAACATGAGAGAATCTCCATCATTGTACGCAATGTCTCCTTTCAATAATATATTATATATTTTACAGCCTCCCATGTATTCTGTATTCATTTTTTAATCCCTGCAGTTTATCGTTAAAACTCCAAACATGGTATCTTTGCAAAACCTATGAACCTGAAAAGAGAGAAGTCCATAGATTGTGAGGAGATCAATGTATGTATGTGGAAAAAGGTTCGAAAGGTGGAATTAAAAATTGCGAAGGCAAATAAATATTTGTTCATATTTATCAAGTTGAGACTTCATAAATGGTTTTGATGTTTTATAAATATATAGAAGAAAAGCAAGCATGACATGAGTTGTTTTAAAGAAAAACTAAAAAAGACTCGGACAAAAGAATCATCTACAATGCTTAAACAGCCAAAACATACCTAGGCCATCCATCACAAAAGATAGGACCAATGTCCACACATGAGAAGAACAAAGGTGCAAACATCATTCCCTGAGTGTGTGACAAATACCATCATTGTCAAACAGCAGGAAATCAGTTTTTATCAAAAAGGAAGACATGTTAATGTAAAGTTGTCGAGTAGGGTTTCAATTTTCAAACCAAACCATCCGTTGATAAGTTTTTCAGTGCATACTGAATTTACGTGCTATCCCTTTTGACTTTAAACAGTTTCTGTGAGTGAAACCTTCGATTTGGCTAAGTGGTGAACCGAAAATGTAAATTCCTTTTAGTGGTGCAAAATAGTTCCTTACTTCCATCTTCTCCACATTCTAAATTCCGCAATGAAATGTGGAATGTGAGTCTCACCCTCATCTTCTCATTCTGCACACAATGTGAAATGTAGGAGTCTTTCCCCGATTTCCCATTTCATGTCCCGTACCTCATCTTACCACCAGTGAAATGCAGAATGCGAGAGTCTCACCTCATCTTGTCATTCCGCACACAATGTGAAATGTAGGAGTCTTTCCCCGATTTCCCATTTCATGTCCTGTGCCTCATCTTAACACATTCTGCAGGGAGTCATATCACTCCACACATTCCTACACACCCCACATCCTCTATCGCCTCATCACCTTTCCAATGTGAGATGCAGACACTTTGTATCTCCCCATTTCAATCTTCCACCTTCTGCAATCCATGTGCCTCATATCACCATTTGCCTCCAAACTTGCTGCCACCTTGCAATGTGCCCATGCATTTAACCTTTGCTCATGCCGTAGTAAACCCCACCGATATATGGCACATCCTATTCAATATGATGTTATCCAGAGAAGATCACCCTTTATGATCATCATGACTATACTTCAGAGGCTATCAAGAGTCATCCAGAACTCAACCATGCCTTGTCAATATACTATTCGGAGATTGTGCATGAGGAAGGGCAAGATATTAAGATGGTGCCCAAGAAGAAGCGTGAGAGCTATTGTGGGATTCCTCTCAACTCTTCAGCAAAGGGAGATAAGGATTACCACTGGTCTCCAGCTTACAAATAGCATGCTGAAAACGAAAAGTAGAAGGTAAATAAGATTTAGACATCAGAATTAGCCAAAGCAGGATGCCAGAATGCATCCTGCAAGTATTCAATTTCCAAGAAATTGCTCAGTTGTATTCTAAGCACTTTGACTTGAAGGAAGGGCCAATAAATTTGAAGTAAATCAACAATGCCCAAGTATCCTGACTCCTGAGGCTGGTGCCTTTCTGGATATTTCATAAGGACAGTGTCCCTATTCTGAAGACATGACTCATGCACACAACTGACAAGAAAGGCAACACATACCACAACAAATTGAGGAGCTCATAGTATTAGAATAATCCTATTATCCTTTTTAGTATTTAATGCTCATTCTTTTAGCTGTTGCTATTTTTTCTTTGTTAGCAGTTTCTTTGATGAAACTGATTGATTCTATTTACAAAATAGAAACTTGATGTTTCTATTTACTGTAAATACCTCTGTATTATTATTGAGCTTAAGCTTGCTCATCATTCAATTAATTTCATTGGAAATCCATATGCGTGTTTCGCATTGTTTTATGGTATTGGAGCCAAGTTTTGCTCTCTGGAACTCTGAAATCTGTAGTTTTACTCGAGGCCTCTGGAGGACTTTTTTTTAGCAGTGAGTAAAGGCGAGTATCTATTGTTCACAAGCGGCACTGTAATTTGCGTCGAATCCCGCTGATATAGTTTGGCAGCTGTACGAGTGCCGAACTCACGTGATGTTTAAATCTGACTGAGTAGACACGCAAAGGCGGAAGTTTGGTCGATTTTCAGTGGCCCTCGTCTCGTAGAGCAAAGTCATTTGCAGGAGACCGCTTTCTTAATTAACTGTTCATCGTTGAAGGATCTGCCAGTTTCCTTCATCGCTTTGGACGATTATTCTGCCGACGCACGGGAATTTTTTTGTTTTGTTTTGTTTAATTTTATTTATCTTTTTAATTTTATTATTTCCTTCTTACTTTATTGCTACGGAGGATAGATCACAAAGCGGGATCCTAAGGCACACGCCCTCCTCATGCACACGCAATCTTCTGGTGAACCCGACTGAACCCGACGTGCACCAAACACGCGCACACACACCCTGATGCGCGAACCGTTGTGATTATGCTTCGTCGGTTTATTTAATATATGTTTGATCTTACTTCTGGTGTTCTCGTCTTACTAGTCTAGCACACCATTTTTTTTTAAAACAACCCTGAAGTATTCGTCCATCTGAAGGTTTCTGCGACCAACAAGTGTTATCCGCGGCATTTCGGCTACAACAAAAGATCAGTAAGCAGGGATCTGTTGCAGGCAGCAACTGTGGTGAACCCGACGTGAAACGTGAACCGTGAACCGTGATACGTAAATTGGATACACATCTTTCTCAGTGTCCAGCAGTCAGCGGTCAACTATCGTGCGTTTACTATAGATCTGGTGGGCCACGTATTTTTGGGAGATAGTTCTGGTATGGTATATATAACTTGTTTTTTTGCATAGAAAAGTCATTGTGGAGACCATGAATTGTTGGTAAACTGGCTGTATCAATTCATCAGTACATATATTTTTCTTTCAATTCTTCAGAAAACACAGATTTTTATTTTTATTTATTTATTTATTTATTTTTTGATCTTTTTTTCTGGTTCTGGGCATATAAATATTCTCCAAGGTTTCATCCTGCCTTAGTCTCTCAGAGCGATTTCTGCATTAAAAATTTCAGCAGATCTGCATTCGTGCCGGATTTCTTTGGTGTTTTGTGTCTTCCAGAAACGTGCAGATGGCCTCGCTCACCAATCTGATGTTAGAAGGAAATCAACGCTTTAATGGCAGCAATTATAACATTTGGAAACAAAGAATGTTGACTATTTTTGAATACAGGCGTCTTGACCAGCTCGTTCTAAACAAAGAGCTCCGTCCTGGTACAACTGGTACTGATCAAGATAAATTTGATGATTGAAATCGAGAGGCTGTTATGCTTCTCAAACTTTTTGTGACAGATGATCAGTTACCACAGATTCCTTCCGGCAAGACAGCTGCCGAAATCTGGCAACAGTTGAAGGAATTGCATGAGACATCTGACAAGAGCA